>DWJZ01003747.1:0-16476 GCA_018249125.1 Asbolis capucinus
CCAAAGCACAAGCTAACGCTTAGTTTGGGTTCAGATGGCCGTGTGTGAGTTGTCCAAAGATATTTATTTATTTATTATTCTTCTGAGTGAATGCACTTTACCACACCGAAATCACGTCGAACCAAGTAGAAGTGATTTCCTTACTATACTAAACATAAGGTGGGATTGTAATAAATCATTAACTTATAGTATGTAAAAGTAATAAAAACAAAATTTATTAAAATATTAAAAAATAAGCTTTAATTATAGATCCCTACACAGAATTTCATAATTGTATTGTTAACCGTTGAGGAATTCCCGTGCCTTGTGCCTGTCCTGAACGTAGTATCAGATCTTGGGTATCATTAAAATGCATTGTTATCAGGACGGAAGGCTTATGCAAAATTTCAGCTCCGTAGTGTAAGAGAAAGAGAGTCTAAGTAATCTTGCATAATTTGACCTGTAACAAACAAATATACTAACATACTAATGTACAAGCATATACTGCAAGTTAAATTAAAACTTGCTTTTACAGGATAAATCGTCAGGGATACATCGCCAGGAACGTTCCATTTCTGAGTTCCTCATAAAGTTCTCGAACGTGTGTGAAGTCCAATCCGTACCTGGCCTAGCTTGGTGGATCAGTTATGGGTTGGAGTGATGTTGATTATAAATATATTAGATTTAGTATGAACATCTATACTAATTAATAAAATTGAAGTGTCTGGTTGTAATATTAAAAATAATTGCATTTTACTTAATGCATATGCATGTATACACAGCAAATTTTTTTAAATGTCCGTTTCGGTTAATCCCTGGATCGGCTGGACCGATTTTGACGAGACTTTTACTAGCAGATAGGTGATGTAATAAGGAGTAATTTGGGCTATTTTTATTTTGGTATCATGAAATAAAATTGTTTTAATATCCAAGTACTGTCCTGTACCGCGTACAGCCCACGCACATGCCACCTGCGCTGTTACGTCGGGCGCCTGCCACCGCTTCTCCCTCCAAGCACCAACGTAGTATAATTTTGTTAAATTCAACGCAGACAAAGTCGCGGGCACAGCTAGTTAGGTATATAAACATGTAATAGGTATTCCCTTAGATCCCTTGGTGGGAGACGAGGGTAAATCCCAACGATTTACGTCACGTCGTTAGTCATTACGCATTCCCGCTAAGGCTTTGAAGGTAAAATTACTGGCCCTTGAGGGGAGGTAGGGGAGGGTTGGATAATAAATGACACGGCGGTCGGGGGCAGCACCAACTTTTTGTGACAAATTGCCATAAAAGTGCGTGCGGCTAATTCGTTAGTAGGTACCGTCCTAACTTTGTGATGGCATCGGTTCAATGATTAAAGTAGGCTTGATTATTTTAATGTATATATGCGTAGATAGATATATATTATTTCTTTGTATTTGTATAAGAATTTAAAGGGGGGTATATATTTATAATTTTGAATGTATTTATGTGCTAGGTTTTTACTATAAGTAGTGCCTTATAAAATGAAGGAGCAATTAGAATTAGTAACCATTACGTTCCTATATTATAAGAATTGCTCCTTCATTTTATAAGGCACTACTTATAGTAAAATCCTAGCACATAATAGGAACATAATGGTTACTAATTCTAATTTTATTTAAATGTTTAAGTGATAAGCAGAAAATGAAAATAACCGTCATTCGCGTATTGTAACCTAACGTGAGGTTTTCAGTAAAATTTGAAATAAATAAATGAAATAAATCGTGTTATCGTTCTCGTCAAATCTGTCATTACTGTACCATGAGATACTTAAAATATGTAACTGAGCTCCACAAATTTATCTATACGCAAATAAAAAAGTTGGTAATAAAAGTTCTCAGTACAAAATCCTTTTTTTAGACGTTATAAGATTTTTAGTTTTCTTGAAATTTTAATCTTACGTGGCAGTATGATATCGAAAAATCCATTAAACAAACTTAAACCAATTTCTGCGTAAATAATGTATTTAGGTGCTACAGAACCTGTTCGTACTTATCTAGTTTTTAATATTAATATAATACCCACTTAATATGATATTCACAAAGCGATACGTCATCCAGAAGACGAGCAAATTGAAAAATCTTAATAAAACCGCATAATCAAACAGAAATATAAACACTGCTTTGCTCGCCATCCTGTACAAGGAAATGAGAAAATTAATTAAGTGGGGGACAAACATACAAGCCAATAAGCGTTTTTGTTTGTTTGTTTGGGTTAGGAACGATTTCACAGCACTGTTTTTACAAGACCCGACCAATCTGTTTGCAGTTTGCTAAACGCAACGCAAGGTATACGTGGATTTAATTAAAATTTTGTATTACTAATACCTATATTTTATTTAAGGTTAGGGTAATTGTAAAATTTGTGGTTTTTAATCAAAATTATTAGTAGGTACGTTTTGTTTTGACTTACCCAACAACGAAAAATCGAAGTATGCATTCCTATGCAAGTCAGCTGCTAGGCCCCGGCAGATAAAAATAAAAAAACAAAATAGATTATGTTATCCAACGAATATAATTTTTTTAGCATGAGAAAATAGGGCAGAAAATTATTTATCAATATATTTTTACCCAATTAACATGCAAAATTTAAGTATAAAAAAATCATTATATTTATATGCTAACTCAGAGAGGAAGGGAAGATGAGAGAAGTTGTTTCATATAACGCCCCACTACACTTAAAACTTACCATAGACGCCTAATATATTTTATCGAATTCTGACTAATGACGCTAAAACGTCTATGATGCCAGAAAAATAGCAAAACGATAAAATGTATTTAAATATTTATAGACATTCTATGCTTTTTAGCTTGTTCCAATTGTGGCAAATGATGATTTAAATAAATATTAAAAAATATATATATATCTATATATTTATCGAATTCTGACTAATGACGCTAAAATGTCTATGATGCCAGAAAAATAGCAAAAGGATAAAATGTATTTATATATTTATAGACATTCTATGCTTTTCAGCTTCTTCCAATTGTGGCAAATGATGATTTATTTAAATATTTATTTATTAAATATATATATATATATCCCAGGTCAGCGAAGGATCATGTCTCCATTATCGCTCCCATCAGCTTATTACTAAGACGATACAAAGTTCACTTCGTCAGCTAGTACTAAGTACATAAAAGGAAAAGTCTCTCTTCAGTGTCAGCAACCTTAGAAGCGCTTAACAAGCTGTCAAGTAGCTTCTGCAGCACACTGAGAACGTAACAAAGGGTTAAATTAAGCGGTCAGGGTGAAAAATTGTGTTGAATCGATTGTACAGGTACGCGCTTTGACTAAATCAGTATATATTTTTTCATTTAAATACGCCATTTTTTTACTCGTACAATATAAAGTCAACTATGCTTAGTTTTGCCTGTAGTCGTTTGTTCATATGTGTATTAGGTCTAATTAAGGTTGCAAGATTTGACCCGTAACAAACAAATATACAAACATACTTTGCAAGTTAAATAGAATCTTGTGAAAAGAACTAGTTACATAAAATATTTACACTAGTTATTTGAAAAAAAAACCATGCAGAGTATTATTTATATTGTAATTGGGGAACTCACTTGATACTGTTTTTGAAGATGTTATTTTTGTTTTTAATCGGGATTATTTGTATGGACTATTGATAGTATGAACGCAGTTGTATGAATGCAACCTAGTGGTTTGAACGTTGATGTCAATCGGGACCCAGGATGGGTTCAAATTTTACGCGCACCTTTAATTTTGATAGCTACGTATCATAGCTATGAGTACGTATCGGAAATTGATTATCACTTGCTATGTTGAAAGAAAACATCGTGAGGAAACCTGTTCTCCTGCGAGTTTTCCGTGAAGTTCTCGATGGTGTGTGGAGTCCACGAATCCGCACTTGGCCAGCGTGGTGGTCTAGCCTAGCTAGACCCTCACATTGCGAGAGGAGATCCGAGCACAGTAGAGATAATTGTGCGTTAAAATAATTAATGGCGAGGTTGAAGTCAGTTAGCAAAAATATGTAAACTGTAGAGCCAAATAGAAGGTATTACGTGAAAAGTAAAACAGGAACGTATTACTAGTGTAACACTTCAATTAAAATAGAAAAGATGTCTATAAAGGAGCAGTGGTAAAAGCACGTTAAATCTAAAAGGAACTGCTGAATCGACTGGTTGGCGGTGGGGCTACCACATTTTATTGCAGAGCTAGGCTTTACTAGACATTGTGTGGTAAAAAAGTCGTTTCGCATGTAGCTTCTTTTATGGGAATAGCCGACAAATGAGCATCGTTACCTATGAACACTAGACCGCCTACGGCTTTGCGTGCGTGGTTTGTTGTTGTACGTTGATAAAAACTTATCTGTTTATTCAAGACTATAATCTATCTCTATGCCAAATTTCATCCAGATCGGCTTAGTAATTTTTGCGTGAAGTAACAAATGTCCATCCATCCTCACAAACTTTCGCATTTAGTAGAATTAAAATTATTCTTCATTTAGAATGCGACTGCAGTATACAACAGATACTGGCTGAGTACATAGTCCATTGTGGCGTTAGATATATAAAAACGAAGGCCATTAACATTCAGGCGACGACTGGCGAGTATAAAATAAAGTCATTATGTAAATGTGAGGAGGTTTTTGCGGGAAGTTTAGGTGATTTGCGGTGATGGCGCGGTTAAATAAGATTGCATTTTTTGTACCAAAATTACAGTTTTATTACAGTAGTATTTAGGGAAATGATGATAATTATAGGTTGGTGTAATGGCCCTAATTTTACGTGGCTATTTTGAAATTTTATTTGCTTTTATTTGCGTGGATTTTGGGAGAGTCTAACTACCTCGTTAACATGGTAAACCGTTCAAAGTTTTGATTGCAATAGGGTTAAGCAACAGCGGGCGCGGTCGGTAGGAGGTTAGATGACTGCTAGTGGCAAAAAATCAAGAGTGGATCCCCGCAGGGCACGTAAAACCACTACTAACCTGCCTAGACAAACTTCTTTCACCATTCACGCCAACGCTAGTTCAACAATGTTTCGCAATGACGTTTGGTGCAGAAAAATGGCGTCTTTCCGCAATAAATGTCATACATTTTTAAAGTAACGTTTGTTGTGATTAACACCATTCTCAAGGCTTAAAACTGATAACTTCAAGAGCCTGCGTTACCATGTTAAGAATTTTTTATACTTTCTTCTTAACTCGATCTATCAGTTGTTCAAGTATATCTGAGTACGTGAAGGGCAAAAGTTTGTTAAGATTTTCTTAGAGAGAATCTTTAAGAGAGAATCTTTCGCTGTTTCTTCTCCTCAATTCAACGTTCCCACAATGGTAGCAGGTTAAAAAAAAAAACCTTGAACTGTATTTTTAATCCGACGTCAATAAATGAATTTTGACTTGGACTTGCGCTGCAAACATTTTCTATGTAAACGATCGAACATTCCAAAATAACGAAATATTTTATTTACATTAGTTATTTATTCATCAAAGAAACATAATAATTTTATATGACAAAAGGTTTTGATTAAATGAAAACATGAATTGCAAGTTATTTACCTAATTTCCATGACAAATATAGAGGGTGTTTGTACATAATGTTATATGCTTTCACCCTAGAGGTTCGATTAAATGAAATATTCATAAAAAGGTTCCGTTTACGGCCTTGTAAAGGGCCACATAAAAATTTAGAGGCAAAAAGCGTACACCCTTTAGGCATTGCTCTTGGGATGGGTTCGAAGTTTGTAATTGAATTTTTGCCTCGAGCCGCAAAGGGCGGTCCTGCTTAATTTGCCATAGTCGAAAAAGGGTTGCTTAGGTTGGTTTAAGGCAAAGGCTTTTGCGGATTTAATATAGCCTAGTTTGTCGCTATCAAGTTAGTATCTATACTAGATGCGATCGATCTGGAATTTTAACCGTAGAAACTTGATAAATTAGTATAGTAAAAACCCGATCGAATCTGATTATTGATAATCTTTTTACCATATAAATTTATCAAGTTGTTATGGTTAACATTTCAGATTAAATTTGCACCGAATATAGTCCACCGAGCTAACTCAACTGAAATTGGTTACTAAATAAAATATTAATAGCCAAACTCAAGTAATTCCTAATGTGTCAATAAACAATATCTTATTATCATCGGTTTTATTAAAAAAAGAGAAAGAAGGCTCCGGGTTGCTGGAGGAAGCCCAGGCTGGAGTAACTCTAGATTGATATTTGTGTTGCGTTATGTAAATGCATTGTGGAGAAATTGGTGTTTGAGCATTTATTATTTAGCTAAGATTATTAATATAATCCAAGTTATCCTAAAAGTAACTTTTGCCGCTAAAGTATTCTTTTGCCTTTTTGCCTCTAAAGTATTCTTGAAAAAAAAAGAAAATCAGGTGACTGAATATATAGCCTTCATATCTCTTGTATGAAATATTTGATAAGACTTAGAAGTCAAAACAATTTAAAGTTATAACTGAATTTAAACAGTTTTTTTTAATATTCTTACTCATAAAAACAAACGTTCGTCCCTCCGATAAGTGTAGGCTCGGCAAGGGTACCTCCTGGGCCTTTTCGCAGACAGAGACACTACTATCGATACAGCGTAAACACAAAAAATAGCAAACTCATCCGCCGCAGCCCCCTCTATCGCTTATATCTTAGAGCACAGCAAAAGCTCCAGTTTGTATTGTTGTAATCAAAAAGAAATATTCCCTTTTTTCCCGGCGTAAGGGTTGTTTGCCAGGTCTCCGGGTTTGTTGGTAACGTGCTAAAATTTTATTCGCTTTTCCGGATTACATAAAAGTTCTGTACCTACGCTTGACAAAGGCGATATAATTCTTTTTAAAAGCTAACAACGTAAAATGTTACGAACTTAATTTCGCTGGCTAGGCGAAAAACACGCAATATTACTGTTCATCGGCCAAAGAAAATGTAATGAAAGAATAATTAAAATATTATTTGTTAGGATGAACATTTTTCTATGAAATAATTGTTTCGTTGAATTCAGCGTGAGAGACGAAAGACAAAAATTTTTTTGTACCATTTTTATAACTTTGTTTTCGTGATTAAAATTATATGGCCTTGGCTTCAACTGAGAGGTGTCAACCCTTTGTAGGTCCCTGAGCACAGGCTTCTCCTGAGCTGAGGCTTAGGGCATACTCCACCACGCTGCTCCATTGTGGATTGGTGGAGGGGTTGGTGACCAACCCAAGTGGCGGATTTTTTATGGCGCTAGATTTTGATTTGCTGCCTTTGATTGTTGACGTTGCTTAACAATTGGTATCTAAAAATACCATCCGGGACCGACGGTTTCACGTGCTTCCCAAGCACGGGAGATATATGAAATTTTTGCCAATAGCCTCAACCTACCTACTAACCGCGCCGGCTGTTGCTTAATTTTTACAACTATTTACAATCTAAACAAACCACTGGGTTATAGACCTTACCTACATTAGTAATTCTAGCCTACTATAGAAAATATGGTTACATTCTTCGACAGTAAGCAAATTGACTTAGAATATCAATATCACCTATCGGTTCAATATTGACTCGATATAGGAGCTGTAGAATTGTATGGCGAGTCCATTAGTGGTATTTGTTTATGGCGGCGACTGCTCAAGGTTTCTCCATTAATTAAATAGAAAGAACGTATTAAGGCCTGTCCATTTATCAGGTAAATCCAGGGGAGAAGGGGGATGAGGGAAAATATACCAGATATCACAAGGGAGGGGAAGCAAGGGAGAAAATGACCAGGTATCACAATATTTCGGGAAAAAAGCAACAAATATGTAGAGGGGAAACTCACAACGTATGACCAGACAGGGGTTCAAAAAATGTCGGTAGGTATAAATAACAATAATCGTGAGTTTCGTTAAAAAAATTAAAAAATGAGTTCTAAAAAATTTTTAAAATATCACCTGATTATTGCACAGGTCCTTACGTAATAATAATTTTCTTTTTAATTTTTTTCTTAATTACATCCTTAAGGGCCCTTTATCTTAGCAATAACTGTAGGTGGTACCTTATTTTTATGATCTTGAATTGCAATAAACTCAATCTTTTAAATATCTTTTTTGTTTTTGTTCTTTTCGTATTAGGTTTAGCTCGCGTCTTGATCATAGTTTTCTTCATTCACGTGTTCACGGTAACTTTGTCGTGTTCTAGCTGGGGGCTTGATATTACTTGAACAATTTTTCGTTTTTGCAGGACGACACATGAGTGATGCCTTTTTCGTCGAAGTATCGTATGCTCATTTGTCGGCTATCCCCAGAAAGTCGTGACGGTAGGAACATCAAAAGCATCTATAAAACAAAAAGATAGAGTTTAAGCCGAAATAAATTATTAATTTAATCCGTCCCCACTCTTTTCATGACAGGTACTCAAGGCAGGGCTTAGGACGTGACGTTTTTGTTGAACACAACAATTCTGTCTCTCGTATACAAAATGTCACTCATACATTCTTATGTGACGCACAAATAGAACCCAACTCAAAATATAGCGTCCTTCCTAACCTCCATATTACGTAGACCTCTTACCTACAGCGAATCCTATAGGATTTGTATTAAAAGATTGGAATGCTAACGCAGGATGGGAGGTCGGGGTAAATTGGGCGTTTCACGTCCACCGTTGTATGACAGATGATTATCTACGACCAACGTCAAAGTGAAAAATTGTACTTCACCACGTTTGGGGTATAATATAGTCACTCTGCATTTTGCTATTTTTATAGCCGATTTAACTTTTAACTAATAACAATTTTAATTGACATTCGTCTGAACTATAAATTTATGTAACATTTTTTTTTATTAACGATTATAATAACACTCGTAGGATTTTCTACATTAATCTTTGACATCTCACAGGTTGTACCTGTGCGTAAGTATGTTTGGAGCATAAAAAAAAAGTTTTTCATAATTGTATGAATAGATTTAGCCTACAGCGAAAAGAGGTCAAAACAACATATTTATGGAAAATGAAGCAATTTTTTTTTCGTTCTATATTGGCTTTCGTTATATTTGACAGTTTCTGTCCAATACTAGAACCTACATGAATAGTAATAAAAAAATATCATTTTAAAATTTTAAATTTTTATAATAAACGACTGACTCACGTTATGTGGTCGGATTCGCCATATATATTCATATAACGTGAGTCAGCCGTTTATTATAATAATCATGTACTCAGACTACGAATCTTTCAATGTTAAAATTTTAAATTTTATTTATTTTTACATTCTTCCTTATCTCCTATTTTATAACACAAAAATCTAATTTACATGGTGCTCTTTATTAATAATAAAGCAAAACCTGTTTGAAAATATTTGAATATCTCATTTAGTTCGCGTGGCCACAAAATGAGATATTCAAATCGGCTCGCTGAAGAAGGAAAATATTTTCACCTTACTGCTCTTTATTCCGCGCACAACGCAACTCATTAGGAATTCGTTTGTTTTCAAAGCCAACCCTAAACAAAAAAAGAAAACATTGTTTTTATAACGAACGCCTAATAGCGAAGACTAATGAAAATATCTCTAATTAATTCCACAAAGGCCCCTATTCTGAATATACATATGGCCCACATCATATAAGCAACCGATCATACTAATATTATATAAGGGGAAGTTTGTTAACACGCTCAAACATGTTAACATGTTTGCGTTTACCTTTCCTTCACGTGGTAATCGTTGAACGGATTACGACGAAACTTTGCACAAAAATAGACTACATTCAGCAAATTAACATAGAATACATTTTATCTCGGTTGTAGGTTCCCCTAGATATGCACGTTTATATGTTAAACAGAATAAGATGAAATTTTAACCATCGAATAACACTACTATTTATTAAAACATGACCCGGGCGAAACCGCGGACAGAAAATAGTTAGATATACAACAAAGTAGCTCAAGAAAGAGAGACAAAGCAACGTGCCTACGAAAATAAGCCACCCTCACCCAAGTACCGTTTTTCCCCCGTCTCCCCGTGCGCACATGCGTATTGAATCTCGCCCGGTTATACCTAAGCCTTCCATTTTGTTTTCCTGCAGTCATTACTTTTTTCATTCCGGATATTTTTTTAGTTTCATAGCCAACTGCTTTAATAGGGCCTTGCAATTGAAAACTCAATTATCTAACAAAATGCTTTTACTAACTTTATTGTAATTAAAATGCTGGGAAATACTTTTCAAATTGTTATTTAATAGCATAGTGACCAATTTGTTGTTTTTAAATACTTAATAGCATTGTGACCAATTTGTTTTTAAAACTAACATGTCCCTCCAAACTCTTGCTATTGTTTAAATTTGTTTTATTTCAAACAACAAACTATTAATAACTGCGAACACAATTGAACTTTTGACATACGGAGTTGTTTTGCGTGTCTATGTACAGCTGTCACTTTTGGTACCCATATCCGTTTAAAAACAAATTGAGGTCGGATTTCATTTTTCAAAATTTAACAAGCTTGCTTTGACCAATGCCGTTTCTCAATGCTTTAGGTACACTTAAACATTTCAAAACACGCATTGGTACATGTTACATTGAAACATACTTAAGACCAGGGGTAAGCAACCTTTTGAATTAAAGGGCCAATTTGTAATTTGAATTTTGGTATAGGGCCGCACATAGATTAGCATTATTTATACATAATCCAATCTACTTAACGTTTAAGAGTTGATATGTAAAGTTTTTATATATTTGCGCAATTTTTGTGTCATTGTGTTGTATTCGTTTATGTTTTGACACAGTGTTTGACCTTCTAAGAATATAAAAATCTAATTTCAAAATGCTCAAAGGGCCGCATGTGGCCCGTGGGCCGCGGGTTGCTCACGCCTGCTTAAGACTTATGTGTATAACCTCGAAAATTCCCACAAAATTTCGAAAGACACATCATTTTCCTTAATAACGATTTTCGTATTCCCAGTCATTTAAAATTACACTGAATAATCAAAAATTCAAGCGAAACTCAACCCAACGATGAAATCGAACTTGGGACACTTTCAACAGTATTGGAGTCAGTAGGTACTAAGCTACAAGTTCCTTGCAATTTTACTACAAACATAAGGTTAAATAAATTAAATCTCATACCTTATAGGTTAGTTATTACTACAGAGTGTTGAGTTTGACTTTGGCCGACTAGTCGACTAGCCGATTAGTCGGCCTCTTCACAATCGACTTCCGATTAGTCGGTTAGTAAACCGATACTATACAACCGATTAGTTGACCTCTTCATAACGATCGGACACATTTGCCGACTATTCGACGACTACGATAGTGGCCGATTAGTGGCTGTATCTACCGACTTGTCGCCGTATCTACCGACTAGTCGGCACATCTACCGACTAGTGGGCACATCTCTACTAATAACGTATTCTAAACCTCTTTTGTTTTTCTAATTCTACTCATAATACTCCCCCTTATTAAAAAGCACATAAAAACCTATTTCAGTACGCGCCATTACCCTTCGTGAAATATATCCACCCTTTATTGTCCTAAAAAACATTCTCATACATAAGAGTTATTTACTTACTGCAGATAACGATAGAAGCAGCCTTACAGGGTGTTTTGTTGCAAATTTTAAGCAAAAACACGCGAAAAGCACCTTTATTCGTACGCAATAAGGGCGTATGGGAAAGGTTATACGGCTAAATTATGGCGGTGCTTGTCCGCCTGAAGCTGTAATCCATCATAGTGACATTTCTATTTATCTTGATGAGGCTCACACTTCCGATACTAATGGGCCTTTGTTTTTTGTGTATTTACACAGGACAGCTACCTGTCTGCAGGATTTTTGGCTTTTGAAATATTTACGATACGTCACAAGGCAGTATAGTTTATTGGGCTTCAAACGTTGACTATAAAAATTATACAACCGACGATGGTATAGAGAACGGCAACACATTAGACCAATTTACCTTATATTGAAATAAGTGGTAGGATATTTTCCCCTTCTCTTCTAGCAGCAAATTAACTTCCTCAAATCCAATCCCTCATTCTCCAATTCTCATGAGGAGAGATCAGTGGTCTATCTGCTACCTCCACTGTGTACCCTGAAATCAATAAATAGTCTTACAATTAAATTCAAAATAGTTTTTTTCCACGACCAAAAATAAAATGAAGAGATATTTAAATTTTATTCAATGTCAAGTAATTTATATAGGTTATAGGATACTTTTTATCCCAGGAAACTGCTTTGTTCCCGAGGGATAATAGGATAAAATGAGTATGACAACTCTGAAGCCAGCCGACAACTCTTCTTCCGAAGCGAAGCGAGTGTAATTTCTAGTATTTATTATGAACTGTTAAGTAACGATAACAAGTGTACCCACGTCTTTACATGTCCTCGGAAGCACGGAAGCGCTCATGAAATAAGTCCTATTAGCGGTCACTCATCCTCTTACTGACCGCGCCCGCTGGTGCTTAACTTTCCCTCGCTAACAATCACGAGCCGTCGAGCCACGAATGCTTCCCCTGTTCTCTTAAAAAAAGTTAATCAGGCCTAATTTTATCAGAATAAAAGAATGAAAACATTCTTCAGAAATTCACAGTAAAAACGAAAGGCTGCAGCGTTTCGTTGAGTGAAAATTTCACTGTGTTTTAATCCGTCAGACAAAGAGATCCGTAGGCACGAAATATGCTTTCATGACTTGTGACGGACCAGCCAAGAGGTATTTGCTACTGGAGTTTTTTGGAATTAACCGAAAGAGCTGATGGGCAACATGTTAGGATGGTCGGTTCTTTGGCTTTGATATCCTACTAATATTAAAAATGCGAAATTTTTTGTGGGTAGATGGATTTTTGTTTCTCTTTCAAACAAAAACGACTAAAAGGATGTAATTAAAATTTGGCACGGAGATAGATAGATAGCCAGAAATAAAACATACGGTGAAATAATTCATTAAAAGCAAAACGAACGCCGCAGGCCGATACCAAATATAACTAATTTTGCCATATTACGTTCTCACATAATCATGGCCGAAATTTAACAAAATTGATTTATATACGTAGGTATTTTTATTTTTGAGCAATAAAATATTTATGATGATTATTTATGAACATTCTTATTACCGTACTTGAATACTATATTTAAATAGTTAAACTGTACTAAGGAGGGATTAAAGGTATCATTAAAGACTGAGTAGAGCGGTTAATGTTCCTTCCAACTTATATCAGTGAACACCGCACTCGAATCGGTTAGTCCTTTCTGAGGTTATCTATGATAAACGCTCAAACAAACCGACAAATAGACAAAATTTATAAATCATCGCAACCTCCTTTGGTAACCTCATCATATTCTCAGCGTTAGTTTTTTTTTAAATATCTGGCATATAAGCATATCTTATAGTCTAATGCCAAAGCAACCGCGTTCATGAGTGCCTGAACGAGATTTGAATGCGATTTTCACAGATCTTGTTTTATTAAAACTGCTTAAAAAATAAAAAACCGAAAAGAAACGAAGTCACTACTCAAATATTTAAATTACTTTCATTCATCATTACCTAGAAAGACTGAAATAAGTTGATTGCGTCAGTATTCCCATTCGATTATATCGTAAATGTCTTCAAGTCAAAAGTGATATTCGCCTTTTATTAACTTAGTGCGCTTTACCAGCAAAGACTACGGAGCCACTTACTATCAGGCGGTTTCGTGGTCAAGCACAAATTTATTTAAAGCGAAAAAAAGCATATTCTAAAACACAGTAACCTAACCCATATGTAATTATTTAATACTGGCATGAGCCGCCACCCGCCACGCGAATAAATAAAACACGTGAAATTTTCTACCTACAAATCGGCTGTTTGTAATAAATCCCAGGCTAAAACTAGGCGTAGTCCGTGAAATAATCCAGCGCAATCAATACTGGTTCATTTATTAAAATGTGGGTATGTTTACAGATAATTTCCGGTCAAATGACGGTACGTATTTATTCCGTGAAATATATAAATGATCAAATTCAACTGTTCGTTTATTTTGTTGAGATTATTTTGTATAACAATCTGTTATTAACTCATAAGTAGTTGTCGAATAGTATGTTAAAATTATTTCAGAATTTTAATTGCCTAATAAAGTTTCAAGAAACATTTTAAACCGTTAAAAAATAATCAAGAGAAGTTTAACAAAAATCAAGAATGAACCATAAACATTAAAAAGCTTAATTAAGTTGTGTAAAAATAAAAGCTTTTTATAAAGTCCTAATATGAAGAACCATAAAAATTTCATAACTGTACTGTTACCTAACCATAGAGAACTCTTGTTTGCAAGGTTTATACAAAATTTCAGCTTCGTAGTGTAAGAAGTGAGTCTAATTAAGCTTGCAAGATTAGACTCGAACAAACCAACAAATGAAACATAAAAGTTAAATAAAAGCTATGAAAAAAAAATCCAATACTTTTTAATTTCTTTAACTAATTCTTAGTATTAAGACGTTAAACTCGTCTTATCGTGTACTGTGTACATTATACGGGAACTCACGATATACATACATACATACGTTTTTCGCATATTTCGACCCAGTTTCATGGGTCAAGATCCTGGATAGTACTCTAACATTACTTAAGTAAACACATAGTACTACATTCTAAGTGAGTGTCTGACGAGTATTCTGAGTGAGTATCAGGCCGGGTGGTCTAGTGGTTAGCGAACCTGACTGCTACACCGAAGGTTCGGTTCCCAGGTAGAACTTCTCTGTGATGAAGGAATGTTTATTCTGTGTCTGGGTGCAAAAATATCTATATAAGTAGTGTCTATTTAAAAGTATATGTATATATCAGTTGGCTGATCACCATAGTATAAGCTAACGCTTAGTTTGGGGTCAGATGGCCGTGTGTGAGTTTTCCAAATATATTTATTTTAGTACGTACATTTTAAATAGTGTGCACCAAAACTCCGAAGCCGCCTACCGCATTTTAATAATTCCGCCGCGCTAATAGACTATCTGATCTCAGCCTAGGAACGCAATCTTAAGATTCGCTTTTGCCAAACTGATCTCAGTCTCGAAATACAATCATAACATTTACTTTTGCGGAACCAATCTCAACGTTAGAACAAAGTCTTACGGATTACTTTTACGCCTAGACACTACAAAATGCAACGTGTAGTACAAAATTTATAGAAATTTAGTACAATAATCGTGAATTAGTAAAAAAGATTTATAGCACATTGATATTCTTAGACGCTTTGGCATTATCTTCCATCCATCCAGCATCCATAATAATCGTTGAAAGGTTTTTGAAGCCCACCAATCCGCACTTGGCCAACGTGGTAGTATTGGCCTGTACCCTTCACATAGTAAGTGGAAATCCGCGCCTAACAGTGGGACTGTTATGAGTTGCAACGCTGAAATAATTTGTAATACGCACATATCTATTTGATAATTAGAGGGCATGATTCGAACCCAAGACCGCAGGTACCAAAGACCAACATTCGAATTGTGACTGTTCACAATATATATATCGACACCTTGGGGTAGAAAGGTCGTATAAACCACTTTAACAAAAATGAGTTATAAAAGCAGTTTTATTCAGAATTTTTCAATCGGTTGATTGGTCTGTGTGACGCTTTCAAATTCACAAATAAAATGGTTTATACGGTCCAGATCACTTCACCCCTAACGTAATTTTTGATGGAACGAGTGGTGTAAGAACCAAAAAAAAATTAACAACAGCTTACATTTAACGAGTTAATAAAATATTTCAACTCAAATAATTATGGCGTGTATAAACCATTTTTTAAAAAAATGCCACTCTCAGTTCTAAACAAAGATACTGACAATGAAATATGGTTTTCATAGCAAAGGTCATAAAAGATAACGAATCTAACTTAATATAGGAACTATAAGAATGAAAAAAATATGAAAAAAAATGTTTTTTAAAATTTTGCTTTTTACTCGTCCTGTAAAGTTTATGGCTTTTACGACCTTTGTACCCCAAGTTGCGATATATATATACATTTTTTGTATATGTGTCCAATTCGTAACCTCCTTTTTCGCAGTTTCAAAATTTTAAATTTTTTCTCATATCAAAGTATTAGAATTCTACAGCTGGGAAATGCTTACAAAGACTAAAATAACGATTCAAAATCCTCTTTTACATTTTTGACACAAAAGATCCTTTGAAACTCATAATGTGAGCTCATTATCTATACACAACTTACATTAAACAGAACGATCTCACTGCGATGAAGTCACATTAAATTTTAAGGATTAAATGGACACATTCGGTAAAGCGACACGCGACAGCCTTGGTCTATAATTTCATTGAAACCTAGCTGTACTCGCAGCTTCACTTACACACATACATTGTTTTTTTATTACCAGTGGACCAAAAAACCCACACAAACTTTCATCCCGTATCCCATGGGAACTGTGCCATAATTAGGGATGAAAAGTTTCCTTAATGATATGATCTTCTCAAGATTTAAAGTCATTTCAAAAATAAATACGAGTATTACATATAGGTATTTAGAGGGATTTAGGTACAATATTTCACACCCTTTTTCTATCCTTTATAGAATGAAATTAAA
>DWJZ01003748.1:0-16475 GCA_018249125.1 Asbolis capucinus
AACTGATAAACATACATATATACTTTTAAATACATACCTAAATAGATATTTCTATTACACACCCAGACACACAGAACCAGCATTCCTGCTCATCACAGAAAAGTTTGACCTGGGTGGAAATCGAACCCACGACCTCCGGTGTAGTAGTCGGGTTCACTAACCACTAGATCAAGCGGCCTGTCAAAATAATAGCCTAATAGAAGCCATTTTATAATTCAGCTATCATGAAATTCATACATGGTTACGTGTGTGTTCCAATAATAAAAACCAGGGAGAATAAGGAGGTCTGTAACCGTAACCGAAACTAACGGATATCAAAAAATAAAAATATATCCGTAACCGTAATCCGTAACATTTTTTTTTTATTTACGTATTTTTAATATACGTAACCGAAACAGAAAACGAACCCAAACAATAATCATAAGTAATGACATATCCGTAACCGTATCTGAAACCGATATAATTTTATCCCCATATCCATATCCAGAACCGAAATTTCATTTAACATCCCTGATAAAAACGCCGGCTTTTGAAAAGGCAACATACAAAAGAGCGAGTAAGCGGCTAAGTCGGTGATCAGTCACGGCACGACACGGCACAAAGCGGCCCGTAAGGGCCCGCTATCTGATGTACATCGGCTTTTTCATCACAAACTTTGATAAGCGTTAAAAAAACTGGTATTATTTGTCAAACTTCTCAATACGAATGATAAATATATAATTTCCCTATTGCGGCCATTTTTAAGTCTGAAATATATAAAAGTTAAAAAAAAAAAAAAAGGCACTTTAGTAGATAAAAAAATTCATTACGACAAATCTAATATGTCCAAACACGACGGATTTACTAGCAGCCATCCCAGGGCACCTGATACATCTTCCAGTTCCATCATCAGATCAGAATTACACAAAAAATACCAAGTTTCATGCAAGTACAATAATAAGATGTGGGTGAAATAAAGTTTCTTAGATCCATTACATACAGGTCGAGCTAAACCATGTAATGACACCTAATTAAAGAAAAAATAAGAACACCAAGGCTTAATTATAGGTCCATAATACAAAAGAAACACACACAATTTCATAACCGCTGAGGAGTTCCCTTGTCCGGAGTCAATCCTGACCGTAGTATCAGGTCATGTTTGTCATAAAAATGCATTGTCATTAGGATAAAAACTTTACGTAAAATTTCTGCTCCGTAGTGTAAGAGGATGGGTCTAATTAAGCTTGCAAGAATTGACCCGTAACAAACAAATATACTAACATACTAATATACAAACATACACTGCAAGTTAAATAAGAGCTTGTATACTAACATACTAATATACAAATTTACACTTCAAGTTAAATAAAAGCTTGTAAATAACATACTGGTCTTCCTATGTAAAGCTTATTTAAGACCCTTAGGATGTTAAACCTATTTCTGCTATTGAACCTGCATTCCTTTTTCTTCTAACTTTCATCTCTCCCTATTTCTCCTATATTCCTAATTCTATTAATTATTCATTCTTACTGAGGTTGCTGTAATTATATTATTTTATACTATTAGCAACTTTCTTTAACGGGTATCTACGATGTGTGTTTTGTACAACGATATTTCGACCCAGTTACATGTATTTTGATTACAGCTCGACCACCATAGCCCATGAAACTGGGTCGAAATATCGGCAAAATACTAGGTACACATCGTGAGTTTAAAATTACTCAACTTAAGATTTGTTCTGAAGGCATACCGAGATAGGGCTATCGTAAGTGATTAACATTTTTTTACATAGCTTGGCTACCATCCCACCTGATGGTAAATGGCGATGTAGTTGTAGATGGTGAAGCACATTCACTTAGAAGAAGCCTATTCACTCCAGAAGACACCCATATTATACTCAGATGGAAATATGGGTGCAGGTTAAGTAACAGCAACAGCTGGCGTGGACGGGAAGAGGATGTGTGACCGCTAGTGGCAAAAGCTGACCACTTCTGAGATTCGCAGGGCATAAGGCCATCGGTCCAGGTTGTTATAATTAGGTAACAATCGTAAAGCCATCGGAGGCTTTCAAGCGGTATCAAAACTTCCGACTCTTCGGTTGAACACTAACCCCTACAACCAATCTCCATCGGAGCAGGTTGGTGGGTGCCCCAGGTTGGCGTGTGTTAGTAAGCCATTAAGGAGTTGAGTCGACTTTGTCACAAAAGGAACATTGTGAAGAAATAAATTTTAATATTAGTTTTATTATATACATAATTCTATATGTTCCTTCTTAAAGCCATATTTTTCATACGAATATTAAAATAATCAATAAAAAATGTGTCACATCCTTGTAATGTCACAACCACATCTAAAATTCTCGGTTCTATGGAAAATTAGGCGCGAAATCCAACATCGAGCAATGTTTTGACATTTGAGTGACAGCTGCTTTCAATAGAGGATTATGCGTAACCAAAAATGAATGAATACTTGTCTGCGTTGGTTATAATTTCTTTTATTCGCAATATTGCATAAAAAGTTACAATAGGATGTGTTTATGAATAATATAGGATAATGCATTTCATGCTGATATACCTTATTCCGTTCACATAATCTTTGAGCATTATAACCTAAAAATATTTTGACATTTCACAGAAGCCGCCAAAAGGTTTTATTTAATTCGTGTATGATTCTAGCAATATGAAATAAATCATCTCAGTTTGATATTGAAGAGAAGAAATAGTGTAAGAAACCTGCTAGCATATTATTACAATCAGTAAAAAATTGCTTAGTCCAAATAGAACTCGCATGCAATAGGTTTCGTAGTACTGATTAATATTTGCCTATTTTAACGGCCTTAGTACAAAACGAAAGTCTTCAAGGAACTACCAGAATAATAGATACAACACTGAGTAGAGTATTTTTAAATATTTATGCGGAACTCATAGTATTAAACAAAGAAGATTTTTGAGAACCAAATGAGACAAGAGATACTAGGTAGCCCTGAGCAGAGCAACAAGAGTCTTAATACCTAACAGAGTTTCATATTGAACTTTGAAATATCCAGATTTATAGGAAACATACAATCAAATACATATGTTCCAGTTCAGTAACAGTATGATATGACGAAATAATGAAATGAAAAGTATTTATTTCGTCTAAGGAACCAATTAACGAAAGCAATAGTTAACGATACAAAGTCCCTAGATCAATTATAACATGAATAACGAAAAATGTTAAAAAATTACAATTCTTTGATAAACATTGATGCCTACAAACACAAATAAATGTTATCGCACCCAATTTACTTACCTAGTATTGCAAAAATATGACATATACACATAATAATGTAATATATAGTGTCTATAAAAATGAATTGCTGTTCGTCAGTCTCGCAAAAACTCGAGAACGGCTGGACCGATTTGGCTAATTTTGGTCTAGAATTATTTGTGGAAGTCCAGGGAAGGTTTAAAAGGCGAGTAAAAAAAATCTGTATATCGAATTTAATAAATTCTTGCCGTGCGAACGACGCGAAATTTGATAACAATAAAACTTGACTTGAAAACATTTAGTTTTTTATTTATCAATTGAGGCAGTGCGAAGTCTGCCGGGTCAGTTAGTAGTGTAATATTTATCGTTTTGGTTAATTATTGAACATAAAACAAGAAAACTAAACACGTACATAAAATACCTTACAATACATTTAAATTATACATGATATAAATATAAAAAACCGTATAATATTATTACTAAATAAAGGTATCTGAAAGATGTCGTGCACATCACACATGTGTTCCCTTCACACTCACCAGAGTTAAACACCGTTTACACCAATTACTTGGTCGTACCCGCAACACGCACACCATCCTACCAATAACCAACGAATACAATCCCGAGGCCTTACAAGGTCTGTTTGTTCATTAGACTTTATAATCACCGAAAATCGTGTTCTACGGTATTCGACCACACATCGTGTCCACGCTGTCAAACTATTGAGTGATGGCGGCTACCATCGCAACGTTCAAGTCATCCCATTCATAAGACAAGGTTGTTACCAGATTTCGATGGTATCTGCACAAATCTTTTTTGTTGCTTGTTAAGGTGATTCATCATCCAGTTTATTTATATAATCTTCTCAAGTATTTATAAAGTATTTGTTGTGTTGGATGTATTCTATTAATGATACTTTTATTGAGTTACTTTGGAGTTAAAGTTATCATCAAAATTAGAAATCATCATTCTTGATACAATGAATCTTGCCTGTATTGTTTGGAGGCGAAATTTCTAGGGTTCCATGTTTTTTTATTTATTTGTTACGATATTACAATTGGATCTTAATGACAAAAACATTTTAAGGCACATCAAGAAAGGAGAAAGGGTGGTTAATTCTAGAATTACTTTGTCATGGCGTCTTCTTATCGAATAATATTGTCACATATACCTACTAAGTCAGTAAAACATGTAATTTTTCGCACAGTAAAAGGTTAAAGCTTAAAACTTACTACTACTAAAAGGTACAGTCAGCATACCAGCAAAAATATGAATTTAATTTGAGACGTAGCAAACTTGTGCCCAGCCAGTGTGTCTGCGGTCGGTCGTGGCACGCATGCGGCGGCGGCGAGAGAAAATTATAGACAAATCTTTTGAGGTATTATTTTTTCAACGCGCCGGGTGAGAAATGCGTGATTGGGGGCCGGCACCAGATTACAGGCCGGAGACACGCCACCGGCCTCTCTCTCACCCACTTACAATCATTATTTAGACTGTAATAAAGTGTTACTGACTAATTATTGCCACCCAAGTAAAAACTATTCTATACACAGCGATAGCCTTCAATCAGTAACCTCTCGAAATATCTCTGAATATTACCTGACGCCTCCGATTTTATAGAACCCCAATTTCAAATTACATCGACGTTAAATAATTTTCGTATGTAGAACTGATCGTAAATTAGTATACTGCCAATTTTAACACGTCCGATCGCGTCAAATGCTTAGACCAATTTTATGCAAATTCAGACCCAAATTACATGTTTAGAGTGAGAATGTTATTTAGAAAATTATAGGATTCGAGCACCGACAACAGATTGCTGGGAGCAATTGCCGCGCTTGTTATAACTATCATGAAGAGTTATTACGCAAAAGTAGTTCGTTACTTCGTGCTTCGTACGAAATAATAAAGTTATTGTAATTCCGTATATTGTGTAGAAAGGTTCATTAAATTAAACTTTCACATTCAAGATAAACGTGTCTATCGTAAGGTACTGCAGTGCGTTTCGTCGGCGGTTCGAAGGAAAATGACGGGAACAAATTAATTTGACGCTAATATGTGTGTTTCGAGTGTTGTACGGACCGCGGTTTGCTGATTATAAGGCGGCTGGTAATAGGCACCCGAGTCCCACCCTATACTCACGTTAATGCTCTCGCAATTTCACTCAAAATAACGAATGGAAAAAAAAATTTGGACCCCAAATGAGAGTTGGCGACGTGAGCTGACCGTCGTACTGGTTCTGAGCGCGTGTTTCGTCGCAATTAGATGGAATTATTGTCAACGTGAGTACCCTATTACGATAGACGACGATATAAGTACGCTTTTGTTAAAGCTAAGTTGGTGAATAAGTTTAGTAACAAAGAAACTAGAAGGATATTATCATTTGACGTGTTCATAGCTCGGCGTTTTGTTTCGATTGTTAACGATCGAAAAAGTTAAGCAGCGGGTTCGGTCAGTGGAAGGATGGGTGACCGCTAGTGATTAAAGTTCATGAGCGCTGCCTTGCATTGGAGGGCACGTAACGGTGTCGGGGCCGGTTATCATGGGTTAGCAATCGGTAAGCCATGGGCCTTTTGGGCAACTTAAACACTTCCGAAACTTGGATTTTCCACTCACCCCTCCACCAATCCGCATTGGAGCAGCGTGGTGGAGTATGCTCTAGGCCTCCTCGAGCAGTAGACCAGGGTAGGTAGTGGGCCAGTAAAGTGTTGAAGCGTTATAACTCGGATACGATACACAAATCGACATTAATACATGCACACATAGCCTATAAAAATATATGCACTTGCAATATGTAACCACATATCAGCTACACGAAGTTTTGTTATAAATGTTGAGAAATAAAAATTTAGACTATTTATTTTAGTCGATTTTTATTTTATTGACTTCGAATATTAGTATTTTTACTCGTTTTACTTATCGATATGCTTGTGTTGTCATTTAATCTTATCGTTTCATCATATTTTCTATCTTCCATTTATCTATTTATTTATATTTATATTTATATCACCTCTTATTATAAGAAACTAGGGTCAAACTTAATGCCTAAAGGCATTGTCCTTCAGTCAACCCTGGATGGAAGTGGAGAAGGATGAAGGCGATGTTTACTCTTCGTCGATAAGTTAAATTTCCCGCCGATCAAATGGTTCGCGGACAAGCTCGGCAATCTTCGGCTGCCGGCCGATAACACCCGAACGAAGAGAACTCTCGTGCGCCGTGAACATGCGTTGCCGCCAAAACATCGTTTTACCGTGTTAAATCCTCAAGAAACCGCATTAATTCGTGTATTGCAATTCCTGTGAGTATCCCGTTATATTGGCATTAGCCTTTAACACAACGAACTACATAAACGCTTCAGTATGAGTGGTGATTAGGGCCACGTGTGGTGAAAAACCTCCCGAGGTATCCCTCGGGATATTCTCCTAATAAAGCCAGCGCCTGGAGCTTCATATACAGTCCGCTCTCTCCATCATGGAATTTATTGGCGGGATTTCTATTTAAATCAATTTTTATCGTATAATCCCGTCCCAGAGTTACCCATCGAGCTGACTCCTTCCGCAGGGCTGTCCGTCACACTAGATATTCAGTTTGCTTAGCCCTTTTGCATTTACATTCTGAGTTTCAAGTTATGAATCAGTTTGCACTGAAATGACGTCGTTTCCCCAGCGCCATCTACGAACAACTTCAGTACCGCAAGTATTGTATTCTGTAGTTAGAAGAACCAATTTAAAGTTTGTAACCGCCGGTACTTTGCAATGACATTCTAGTGGTGATGAAATTTTCGAGCTTAAAGAATGACGTCTGGAATAACCTGACAAGTTTTCGTCTTATTTCATTGCACTCTAGAAATTGCCCTTGTTTCGCTTCTGAAGAAGAGTTTTCCAGTGGTTTCAAAGTTGCCGTACGAAATTAAACCTATTATGCCACGGGAACAAATTAGTTTTCTGGAATAAAAAGTATCCTATAACCATTTTCCTTACTTAAGTCACAAATACGCTAAATTTCATCTAAATTGGTGAATTGGTTTCGTAGTTGCCATAAAAATTTTAAGCTGTTATCCTGTGGGAACTAAGCCATTTCCTAGGATAAAACATATTCTATAACCATTCTCGGGTTTTAAACTACGACTATGCCAAATTTCATATAAATTTGTCCAGTGGTTTTTGCGGGAAGTTCGAACAGACAGACATACAGACATAATAAATCCAAAAAAAAATGTTTAGGTCTCTATATCTACAAAGCCTCCCTCTATAAAATTTTCAAAAAATACTTAACGTGCAGAATTGACCCCATTACAGTTTTATTATTAATATAGATAGTTTACTGACAACATTTAAAGTAAAAACTGGCATTCATGTTTTTTATAGATCAAAGGTACGGCAACATTTCTGTAGTATTCTTTTTAAAAGTTTATATTTAACTTGCAATGTATGTCTGTATATTAGTATGTTAGTATATTTTAGTTAGACCAACTTCCTCTTACACTACGGAGCAGAAATGCATAAACCTTCCGTCCCGATGATAATGCATTTTTATGATAAGCATGTCCTGATACTACCTTCAGGATTAGCTCCAGACAAGAGAACTCCTCAACGGTTAACAATTATGAAATTTTGTGTATTCCTTTGTATTAGGGATCTATAATTAAAGTTTGTTTTTATATTGTTTTGTACACGAGAATATTAATTTTCTATATGCGAATGACTTATCTATTGTACTATTATAATTTCATATAACCAAATAAAATTAGCAGTGAACGTTGGTATTTTGAAAGGGCCTTGGTTCGTGCCCTGCACACACTTCCAATTTACAGTGTTATATAAGTATAAAAAATGTATTATCATTTGCTTTGGTGAAAGAAAACATGAGCAAACTGGAACTGCTGCAAATTCCTCATAAAGTTCTTGAGAAATCCGCACTTGATCATCATGATGGTAGACCTGCATCCATCACATTTTTAAAGGAGACCTAGATCTCCATTGGCTTAGTAATGTCCTGCAATGATGTGATGCCATCTGATGATAACAGACGATGGATTTACGTGCCCTCTGAAGCACGGAAGCGCTCATGAATTGTCGCTAGCGATCAATCTTGGCCAAACACACAAAGACGTGAATTATTATTTTATAATGATAATTTCTTTTTGAGAAGGTATACCTATTTCCTTTTTTAAACTGACGTATAAAACTAAGTCTCACTACAAACAGTCCATCTTTGTCACAATTGTGTTACTAAAATATTTAAAACCATCTTCGTTGAAAAAATAGACGAATCCAATCCGGATAGTACTGCAATGCAATTACAATACACACATATATTATTCCAGGATTAACAATACAAACTGTCTCGAAAAGAATCCGTTGGAAAAGCGAAACCAAAACAGATGGATTTAAGGTGGGTGGCCCATAAGGGGAGGCACTTGCCCAGCGCCCATCTGATACCGGCTAATACGACGACAATTCGCAGCCTCCCGCTTTAGTACTTTAAAAATAAAGAACCTCCGTCACCCTACACACACGACCTGATCTTTTTAATCTGTTTTCAAATGCGGTCTCCTTCAAACGGTCAACATAAATTTGTCGCTTAACAATGAACTTTTAACGTTTTTTCTTGGAATCGATTCGAGAAGTAACATCATCAAATAAAGTATCTGTTAACGTCGCATCACTAAACTCCATTTCCGAAACTTTGGTATCAATGTTACGACAACATCAAACAATAATTTCGGAAAAAGCAATTATCATTATCCAGAGAGGGTCGAAGGCGATCGCATTAACGGAGGGGGCGAAGTTCCGCCCGGGGACTTTGGCGACGCGACAGATACATATTAGGCAATAAAGAGCTGTTCTCGCGAAAGGAAGTGTGAAAATGAACAACATCAAGGGGTTATCTTGAATTACTCACTAAAAACTTATTGCCAGGGCCCCTCGCGGGTGTGTGGGGGGTTGGCGGGAGGTTGGGGGGTGGATTTGCCGCGAACAGATAAGGGCACGCTATTGCGATCGCGTCGTTCTCATCCAATTACACGGTCGAGCGAGCGCGGCGAGGAAGGCAGATAAAAAGCAAAGTTGCCTCGGCGCTGTCTCCGCGGGGATTGTCGCTCGCCTAACGTTTTCACCTACGACCCGGATCTGAATGCCGTAATGTGCCCTTTAAGAGTGATAACGAAGGACCCCGGTGATTTTTCTAGTAATAAAATTTTTTTTTTGAAAATGACAATAAAATTGCCATCAACGGTCATGGATTTCTTCTAATATGAGTTCTCGGCCATACTTCACTACGCTGCATCAATAGTTAGAAACTTTAATAGCCAACCCAATAGCCGCAGGTTTTTATTCGCCGGAAAGGCTTAAACATAACAATAATTACAAAATAAACGAGGTGTCCATACAACAAACAATTTTTACGTTTTTTTGGAAATGGACGCTTAAATCACTCATCAAATGTAGGACTAAGCGTATTAGTAACCATTAAATGACCATGTGCGATCAGTAACTCGCGCTCCAATATTATTCTTTTCTCAAAATGAAAAACAAATTCTCAGTTCAAAATTTCAAATTCCCTCTTGCTATAACCAGATCGAGAAGATACGAGGAAGCAATCTAAGTTGACGTGCTAAGGGAATTGTCGGCCGCCGAGACCGCTACCACTTGATTCAATTAGACGCTGGTACTGTTCTTGATTCACTTGTCACTTAGCTCGCGACGCAATCCCACGTCGTTTATATTGTATGCTACAAAAATGTTACTTTTAGGGTACCTATTAATTTATTCTGGCAGATTCACAGTATTTGATATTTTGTAGGGTAGATATTAATTTTGAAATATACAATTATTTGACGATCTTGTGTATTTATTTATACTCGGTGTATTTATTTATATATAGTCCTAAGTTTGTAATTTTATAAAGCCGATGACAGATAGGTATTAAGTAGGGACTTTGTATTGCAAAATGTTGACTTTCGTTAAATGAGCTTTTGGTTCCTAAGACGAAATAAACAGTTTTCACTTCATTTCATTCCGGTGCAAATTCGATCTGATATAGATGCTGCATGTTAATGTAATTTGGATGAGAGGTCCAACTTTTTCTATTACAAAATTCTTGATTGTGGTTGCTAACAAGAGTAGCAGTCCAAGGGAGAGGTAAGTAAGAAAGTGTCCAACCAAGAATTTTGTAAGAGAAAAGCCAGACACGAATTTGCTTGATAGTAGTCATGTGAAAAAACGTACGTACCTATCCATATAATTCGTAAGCAAAATTTTCTAAATCTTTCGTTGCAACTTAATTCCCTCGCAGGTTTAATAGTAACGTAATAAATAACAGCGACATTTGTTTTCGGTAGTAAGCCCCACCCTCTGTCACAGAACCCAATCCGACGGCTCGCCGGCCGTCGTATGTAAATAGTTCACTAAAAGTCGCCGCTCGTCCATCAAGTGTTGTCACATAAATTATGCCGCGGCGAATCTGCGGTCGAATCATTGTTTGACTTTTATCTTATTACGTATATCTCTCGATTTTGTTCGCGTCATATTTCTTCGGACTTATCGGCCTTTATCTAACGCTCGGGTTCCCAACTTACAAACCACTTTCGAAATTACATCATCATCTAGCTAGATTTTTAACGGATTCCCAAAAAGAAGTAGAAAAAAAAATGTGTCAAATAATCCGAAAATTTGATCGTGGGTCTTTAAAATTTTGTTTTAAAGTCTTATAGCAGCATATTTAAAAAAATTAAGTCTTTAAAAATCATATATTTTTTTAATTTGTCTGTGTTTCTTTATTTTTTTAGTAAGAGCTCTTAAATTTATTACTAAACCCAAGCGATCTGGTTGTTTTTGATAATCAGATGGAGACAAATTTACGTTAACACTTAAAACTTGTAATCCGGTTTTTCTGTAAACCCCGGTCAAATCTCCCGTGGACCCCTAAAGGTTCACCTAGTCCACTTTGGGAGCCACTGACCGAACATTCTGTGTAGCAGTATCGATCACTCAGTCGGGCGGCTCGACAAATATCTCCGAGAGTTTTGAGTGGATTAGCCGAACTGTCGGTACGTTCCTTGGTCGCAGGGTGACTAATGCGCGTTGGGGCTTATTTAGAGCATATCGACTTATTTGTCGCTTATCAGATGATGCGCTGGTCACAGCATTACGAGCGCCCGCGGTGCCCAAGCGCCTCCACTATTGACTAATGACCGCTCCTCTGAAATGTCTAAGAAATATTTTCTACTGATCGCTGTAATAAATTAACTCACGCACTTGACTCCGATGGAATGATGTCAGGTTTCGTTCCAGCGTATAAAAATCCATATCTTAAATTGCCAAATTCAAATCGGCATCCCATTTGAAAAATACAGCTCGTACCAACAGAAGATACAGAAAGTTAAGCTTGTAATTAATGCGTTAAGAAATGTGTCAGAGATAGCAATAAATATCAAGTGTTAGTTTACAGTAGTCGAAGCACAAGCGTCGATAGATACCAATCTTCGAGCGACCCGGCGACCACCATAACGCCGATACCTTATCCAAATATCCACCTTAAATTAATGAAAACATCCATCCATAAAGCCCGAACGCCTCCGCCTTATGAATGAAATTCCAACCTGCACGGTTTCGAATCCTTTTTTATGATGATCATAAATTAAACAACCAATTTCCAACGAGTGTCACAACTCGGATAAAGGAATCATTTTTATAATATCCTCAGCGCTTAACAAGGGTAAGAATAAAGCCCACGCATATTCACGCGGCTATAATTCCGGATCGAGCGACTGGCCAGTGACTGCTAAACTGTTAATATAAATAATGAACTGCGTTATGGCCGGTGTGGTAGGTAGTCCGTTGACTAACACACCTTTTGTTGTCGCACGCATAATTTGGTCTGCAGCACAATGAGTGGAGCTTGAGGCACACTTGCGACGTCGCTCGCGAACGAGATTATCCTTAGCATCTTGACTCATGCATTGACAAAATACCTGGCTACCGTAGATAGCGAGGTATGATAACACCGCATTTAATTTATACGAGTATGACAGCTGAGGAATTAAAGGAATATGTAGCAACAAAACGAAATCTTGAATCGATTCTACTCGCTGTCTGACTATTTTATAAGCTACTTATCAGGTTTCCGAGAACAATGCGCATGTCATAAATACTTATAAGTTATATTATTATGGTCCGTTGAAATTTGACATTTAGCGTGTAACACAATACTGAGCCATTGAGAAAAGTCTAGATTTAGTAGAGAGCGCGGCATCCCACGCAGTGACCGGTGCGGCGAGGCGACACGGGAGGCAAAACGACCATCTAATTTATAGCCTCGCCTCAGTCAGCTGCCTGACTTATGACAACTGCGCTCTGTGCCCTTTTACGTGTCCACATTCAACGTTTTGTAAACACTACCGCCACAAACATTCGTCTTTTTGTATGCACCAAAATGCAAAGCGTAATATTTTCTCGCAAGTATAGCAAAATTTGTAGGTTAAATTTTATGTAGGACTACTGTAATTTTCTAGTAATAATACTCTTGTATTGAAGTCAACTAAATTTAATGAAAACATACAAATATGAAAATTAATACTCACTAATTTATACTAATATTAATTTGCTTTTTTACTAAAGCCCTGTCAAATCTTCAACGTCAATTTTTCCCAACTTGCCTCTTTCTCTTACATTTTATGTACCTCTTTATACCACTAAAAATAAACTGACAGCTTTTACAAATCATAAACCCGATAAAAGGTAAAAACAAAAAGCAACCATAAATACATTTACAAAAAGAATGATAAGACCCAATTGTTCATAACTTACGCAGGCTGTAGTAGCAAATTCTATTTACAAGCGGTATATTAGTCCAGGTGACGTTATGAGTGAGTTTGAGGCGAGCTAGCTGGCCGTAGGACACTATAAAACGTCCATGTACATGATTAAGTGCTAAGTTACGAGGTCCTCGGTGCGCGCTCAGCATGGCATCAGTCCATTCAATCGTATAACATTACCCTACCGCCGAAAATATCAAATCGACAGGCTGATGTTATCGGTGGAAAGTTATAAAATTGAATATTTTCATATATTAACCACGTACTAGGTTGTCACCCCGCAGAGTCGCTCTTCCGGGTCTCGATGGCTGTTTGAGGACAGAGGTTCCCAAACTTTTTTCGTATAAACTCTCTCCTTCTCTCGAATACTTTAAAAATGTTTGATGGACTCCGTCATGCTGTGTTTTACCAGATTCCACAAAACTCGTCGAGACATTAAAAAAAAATCTAGTTTCAAGCCGAAAATTAGAGTCTTATTGTCATTCAAGACTAAGCATTATTTTTTTAATATTAATAACAGAATTTTTTACAGTTACACAACAACCCTTTTAAAACTTTGAATTTTTTGCGACATAATTTTTTTGATAATTGCATATATTTCCAAGCAGAAGGAGAAACACTCTTTTTAATACTATCTCTACTAGGTTAAGTAATCAAATAAAACAAAATAGGATAATTAGGTACTTTATTCAAAGTGCAACCAAGCCAACATTTTTGTTCTTCATTAAAGAAACCAGACAAATAGTCGTGGGAAAACACTTGAGAATTTTTGAACCAAAACTTTTTTCACTTGAACGTAGACCCACGTTGTTACTCCGTGGACCCCTGGACCCTCGACCATAGAGCAATTTGAGAACCACTGGCCTAGGACTACTATACATTTTACGATACCCTTCAAGTAGATAGAGATGTTATTTAATATCGCTGTTAACGTCTCCACAAAATTTGAAAGATGCTCTTTTACGTTTTAGGTGATGCGTATTGCTCCTCCGTTGTCCCATTTTACGGCATCCTATAAATATTTAACAATACCAGTAACGGCCATGGCGAGGTAAACAATTTTGTAGTGCACAGTTTTGTAGTGCTCATGATTATTAAATGGTAGTGAGGTTTAAGCAAGATGTAAATGTCTTCACGAGTTTAGGACTACGTTGCCACTGGCCATCAGGTGGTTTCGTAGTCAAGCGCATAATGAATATTAAAAAAAAAAGAAAAAAAATATATCAGTGAATAAATCTTTATTTGCATAAATAAGGTCTGCAATAACACAATTTTGAGGCACCTTATATCTCTTATCATCAGAAGGATATGTTGTTAATATATATATATATTTATATCAAGTTTGACATTCACAATTTTACATTAAGAAGCTTTCTAAAAAATTATAGTCTTTTTAAATAAACGAAAAGGCTTAGTACCCGTGGAATAATAGGCTAAAACTAGTATGACAACTCTGGAACCACTGGACAACTCTTCTTCCGAAGCGACGCGAGTGTTATTTTTAGTGACTTATAAAACTACAAGTTGAAGATGTAACTGGAATTGAATTAATTTAGGACTGTTATGTATTTCATAGCAAATAAATAAATAAATATCTCGGAACTCACACTCGGCTATCCGACCCAAAACTAAGCATGAGCTTGTACTATGGTGATCAGAAAACTTATAAACATTCATACATATTTATAAATACATAGTTATATAGCTATTTTTATTACACCCAGACACAACAAACATTCCTGCTCATCACAGAAAAGTTCTGGGTAGGTATGGAACCTACGACCTCCGGCTTAGTAGTCAGGTTTAATAACCACTAGACCATCAGGCCAGTCAAAATGTAGATTATAAACCATTAACAGGAAAGTTTATTAAAGTATATTTACTATGTACAACTCAGAAATAAATATGTAAATGTATCAGTTACTTTGGTGTCAATATAATAATTTCTTGTATCTTTTAACAGACCTTCTTAACTTGTGAAACCCAGCGGTTGTCTTGTTATTCTGGTTACAATGTACTGTTACGCACAAAACGCTCTTGCACAAATTAATAACATTAAAAATACGTATGCGGAATGCCTAAACTTGGAAATTAGATTAAATATTTTGAACCGTTTTTGAAACGATTGATTTAAAAACTTTTTTGATTGGTAGTTTCATGTATAAGTCTGGCCTTTTTTTAAATTACAAAACAATAATTAAAACCATAACATAATATAAAACAAATTAAATCAGCAACAACCATTTAAAATGCCAAATAAGTACTTACCAACTACTTATTTAGATTATATTACCAAGTTAGCATAATGACATAAAAATAATACAATTGTTGTAATAATGTGTCGTAAAATAGTCACTAATTTAATATAATTATAATTAGTAACAATTTCAAATTATGAACCAATTTTGCAAATCTTCCAGGTTAAGTTAGATTGCACATTAATACTGACATCGATATTATTATAGTATTCTAATTCTTAGAGTAAGTTTAGTATTGTTATACTTACGTCAACATACCTTCACATAATTCCATTATACAGCATCATAGGTATATAAATATATTTTATTTTAAACAATTTTCTCCCCGACAGTACTAGCTAGCTATTAACCTAATGCGTGGAAAATGCAGCGTGAAGACTCGCACAGATTGGTGAATAATAAATAAATTTGGACATTTATACGCCAACGTCTTCTAATAATGGATCTGTGGTTAGAGGTGGGTGCTGGGGCCCATTAGCGCCCCAGGAGAGATACTAGTTAGCATGCAAAATTGATTTCACCGCCCACAATACACTAAACGCACCAAAATTAGTAATATATGTTTAATTAAAGCATCGTTTTTGGAATATTAAACATGTTCATTAGGTCTATTAGTATAATGTGATGTCAATAGATTTCATGTATTTTAATTTATTTTATTTTTATATTGGTCTTGCAGGCTAATTGGTTGATATCGATTCCCGGGGCTGGTGGATAAAACTGTGTTCTTCGAATATGACCAGAATTTGGTATTTTAGCGCTTATATGTATAGTAAAGCAAAAAAAAAAAAACTCATCGGTATTAATGAATAAAAAAATGCAGTAATATCCAATTTGTATTATTTTTTACATTTACAAAAATTATGGAGTCCGACGCGCTGCACGCCAGGCTCGAATCACGAAACACTTTTGCAGTACATATATTTCCCTGAAAATTCAGTGAACAACAGAAAGCTTTAGCAACGTTGGCAATAAATAACGAAAGTAGATACAGTCGAGAAAAACTGTAGCTAGTGTGAAAGCAGAATATAGCACCGCGGCGCGTCAGGCACCCACGGGCCAGCGACTGCCAGCGTCGACCTGACAACGGTCGCCAGGCGGCGCACTTATACGGGGACATGTTAGGCATTTTTGAGCACTATTTCGTTTACAAAATTAATGCCACTACTGAA
>DWJZ01003749.1:0-16472 GCA_018249125.1 Asbolis capucinus
GGGTTTGCCTGGAATAGGAGAATAAAGTTTATATAGGAATTTTCTTAAATGTCAACCGATTTGCTTGAAATTTGCAACAAACATGCCTTATTTAAATAAATGAAATATGTATGTGTTTCTCAGTTATATTGATATTTTGTTATGAAAAGAAAAAAAGGGCAAAGTAATGTGAATATTTTGAAATTTTCAACACAAGCCTGGGTGATACGAGTACGTGTATGTATTTACCTTGAATTTGAAATTTCCATGTCCTTAATATAATACCTTTAATATAAATTCGGCGTTTCTTTAATGTCATTCTATAAAGGATAGATTAGAGGGGTGAAATTTTATATTAAAATGTCTCTCAATATATGTCGTGTTCATTTTTGGAATGACTTTATATCTCGAGAAATTCTAATTATTTAGGAAACTTTGCATCCCTAATTATACCAGAGTTTCCTTGGGATACGGAATGAAAGTTTGTATGGGATTTTTGGTCCACTGGTAATAAAAGCTTCGTAAGCGAAGCTGCGGGTACAGCTAGTTTATAAATATATTTGCATGTTTATCAGTTGTCTGATCATCATAGTATAAACAAAAATGCTTAGTTCGGGATCGGACGGCCGTGTGTTTTTGTCGTGTTGTCAATATTTATTTATTGATTTATTTAATTGTGAAAACAAAATACAATTACAGTTTTATATTGTATCGATCACCCGAAATATTTTCCAGCACATTAATTAACTAGAAAAGCACATGTTAATGACTCGGCAATTTCAATATCTTCAGAATTAATCAAGTTGTCGTGACGTTTCATAAATTGGTTTGATGGATGGGAAAATGATGTTATTTACCTTATTTAGGGTCATGTCAAAAGGTATTAATACCGTAAACATTTTCGAAGAGTTAAGTGAGTACACAAGAAGTTAATTATAAAAATAGTAGACATACCAATTATAAAATCACTTTACTATGCAACTTTACTTGTTCATTAACTCCATTAACGATTTAAGTACATTACTTAAAATATACATACTCTAACCAATTTATTAATTTTACTTTAATTTTCTTAACATGACTCAATTTTCTGTATCTTATTGCTATTTAAAGTAAATTTTACTAGCATTACATTTTATCAGAAGGTAAGAGGTGCAAACTAGTTTGAAACACTGATTAAGATATAAATTATTCAACTTTTGAAGGTCACTCTCAGAAATTAACTCTGAAATCGCTTCACGGCGTTTAATGTTCGAACTCCTTTGGCAATAACAAATGATATAGTTGCAGATGGATATTGAAATAGTTTTTGATCTTATATTTAAGTATTATTCATTTAATGCAATAACTGCGATGAGTAGTAAGCAAAAGTAGTAAAATATTTAGCATTTAAACATCGGTGAATTGAAATATATTCTGCATCTTAATAAAAAGCGATAAAAAGCAATGCTGAAATGATTACTTTAACGTTTATAATAAATACGATTTTTGTTATAAAGTAGATACACACTAGGTATTATTTCCTATTTGAATGGCCTCTTACGTTACCCGATGTGCATTTCCAACAATATGACATCAATCGCCGATTTGATATCTCCATCATTAAAGTCATCACCGAGGTTTTTTATACCTTACCTACCGCATTATGAAGAAAGAATCTTCCAAGTTATATATTTCTCATATTGTAATTCACAAAGGTAAAACATTGTTTTAATGTTACAAAACAAAAAATTAATGTTATGATAAAGATTTATTGTCACCCTACAATTTTTTTTTTCCAGGCTTAGTGTTGTAGGCCGAACGAATCCCCCATAATTACTAGCAACATCATTAACCAGAGCATTTAATCTTCTTTTTACGCTAAACCTGCTATTATTTTCTCGCAGAATAAAACTTCGATACCAGTACTGCTATGTCTTTTGGGCTTCGGATTACATTGTCACAAAATATGACACGAGAATGGCAATTTGGATTTGGTTGAAATTGGAAGCGTAAATAAGGCTGCGTGGTCAGCACAAACCAATATAGGAAAACTCGTTCAGATATATTCGAATTCAAATCCTTCTTTACACTTTCGCCTGCTGATTTTCGAAGAGAACGAAATCCCGAAAAATTGCCGTCAATTTCAAATGGGACTACGGTTGGTTTGCGTAGCATCGTAAAAAAACCCGTCAAGTGTGTGTCAGGCCATTTGCAATGCAGTTGTTACACTAACTCCTTAATATGTTAAGTCTTCCTAATTGTACTTTTTTTAATGAATTTATTACGTAACTGAGATTAATGTTTTGCAGATTTTCATAATTAATAATTTAATAAGGGCTGCGATATAAAATCACTAACTAACACTCTAGTAAGTTTTTACCTATCCTCTACACCTCTACGCCTCTACACCTACACCTCTCCAGTTTATAACATTTGGTCCCAATAAGATACCGAATGTAAGATGTTCCAAAAATAAAGATAGGTTTTTCTTACATCGTACCTCTTTACTAGAAATAATAATATTCTTCGAGGAAATAGGCACTGTATTATTTTCACGTTTCAAAAAACGTAAGAAAGCATTATTCAGTACCAATTTTCGGAAAAACAAATCTCTAGTATCATAGATCTGTAATGCTTTCTTATGCTATCTTAATTCATAAGCTTGTTAAGGTTTAACATTGTAAAGTTTTCTTAATTCTTAAAGTTCGTTGTACGTTTGGCATTTTTGAACTTGACTTATGTTAAATTATAAGTTGTGTCCCGCGACCAACCGCGAGGAAAAGTTAGTTTATATATAATTCAAGTTCATATTTTAAAAAATGTTAGAAACTTATCCTTCTCTCGTCTGTATTACTACTACTTCTAGACTATGACACCCTTTCTCCATCCGCCCATGAGTTTAATTTTGTTCCCGGATCAATATATACTATGAGATTCTCCTGAGAGTAAGCACTTACTCTTTTTTCATTAATTTCCCAGTTGAGAGAGTATAGAGAGTATTTCTTGATAATATGTTGATGTTTAATAACGAATACTTTAAGTGTTTTGCTACTGTTCTCTGTGGAATCTGCGAAACTCCAATAAATACGTACAAAATTATCGCAATAATTCGACAGATATTTTATACTCGAGCATTCCTGTTCCTTGTGTAATTTTTTTATGAAATATGAATTAAACAATCAGATTATGTAAAATAATACACCGGTTCGTCAGTAATACACATTACGAATGCATGTGCATGAACAGATATCCATCGGTACACAATTTTGGCCACTAACTCCTCCACCAAACCGCATCAGAGCAGCGTGTTGGAATATGTCAGGCCTCCTATGAGGAGAAACTCGTGCTTAGTAGTGGGCCATCGATGTGCTGAAGCCATATAATTTTATTGTTTAGATATAAGGTAGGTTATAAGTTAAATGTCGCTAATTCTACCGCAGCTGTACGACATTTGAAATTTCTTACGGACATTTATCATACATCCATTTTCGAGTACACAAATTTTACAGAAATGTCACGAAATTGCCTCACGAAGGGGTAATTTAATGGGATTTCGGTCGAAAGAAGTAGCGCTAAAACCAAGGTTGTTATGACAAAAGACTGATTCACTGTTCGGTCAGACTGAAATTTAGTCACAATTATTTTGTTTGTTTGTGATAGATAAATTCAATAAATACGAGACCGATATAGAAAATATTTTCGTCACTATGTTTACTGCAATGTAAATGGAAATAGAAAACAGACTATAATAAATAATGTTTTGTAGCAACCAAGTTTGCGTCGAAAAAGGTCGGATAAAAACGTTTCTACAAACTTTTATTTAACTTCAAGCGTATTACATATTAGTTTTTTTGTATGTCCGAGTCAAATCTCGCAAGCTGAATTAGACCCACTTCCTTTATTATAACAAAGATGAAATTTTATGTAAAGTACTCAACTTGATTGCAATGCGTTTTTGCATAAAGTTACTAATTAAGTATAAAAGTAGATATATTTCATGTAGGTAGGTATATTGAACACAATGAGTACAAATGTATGATGTTTATTTGATGAATAATGTGCGCCCCTCGTATCGCCTGCGTGGTATGTTGATAAAAACTAGCCTATGTGTTATTCCTGACTATAATCAATCTCTGTGCCAAGTTTCGTCCAGATCTGGTCAGTACTTTGTACGTGAGGAGTATCAAACATCTACATATGTATCCATCACATTTTGTTTTTCATGTCACCATTAGGCGTGCGGGTTAGTGGAACTACAAGAGCACTGAATCTATAGCACTGAAAGCCTTTTATTTCTCATTTTTGCCACTTTGCTTACTCAGGCATACGGTATTACGAGATTGCTGTAGTAATACTAAAAATATGATGGTTAACCGTAAATACGCCTATCCTAAATAACAGACAAACAAACGGACCAGATTCGTACCACACTAACACTTTATACTCATCGTCAAAAAATATAACAAAATAAACAATAACTCGCTAACTGAAATACTTAATATCGCAAAGAATTTCCGGGGCAACTACTAAAAACCTTATAAACGCGTACCTACCTATTTATCATACAAATTAAATTCCAGATTTCTATGAAACGGGGGTAAAGGGATTAATCCGCCTGTTGGGCGCAAACTAAAGAACTGGCGTGCAGCCAAGACGAGCGATACCGAACAAAGTATTTGTTATAACACAAGACTTCTCTTAGATGTACAAAGACATTGAATCCGTCCATTCTCCGTACATTCATATTCCTTTGGGCCACTTACTGAGCACGGCTGTCCTTATTCCGAAGAAGTCTAGAGCATACTCCACCATGCTGCAATAATGCGGTTTGGTGGAGGGGTAAGAGCCAACCCAAGCGTCGAAGGTTTTTATGCCGCCCGAAGGCTTCCGACAAGAATTCACGATTGCTATCTAACGATAACATCTAGGACCGATGGTTTAACATGCCCTCTGCAGCTCAGAAGCGCTTATAAAATTTTGCCACTAGCGTCAACCATCCTCCTAGCGGCAAAGCCCACTTTTGCTAAGATTTTTCGATCGCCTATAATGGAAACTATCCGCCGGGTTATGAACGTTTCGAATACACTCCACAAAGACTATAGAGATCTTTAAATCCTGACATTCTATCTACTGACATATTCTAAAATTCGTTAGCTGTAACTATTTACTCCTTGTGCTGTCTTGGATTGGATTTATAGCAAGGGCCGTTGCTGGGATTCTTTAAATGTAAAATTTTTATATATGCGCAAAACCTCCAAGAACCACAAAAGAACTCGTAGGCCCCAGAATTTTTAATTACTTCATTGCTATGAATTAAATTTTCGAAGTGGAATTAGTATTTTTTAATTAACTGGAATATACAACATTCATAAAACACATTTGTAATGTATGTTTTCTAAGTGGACATCAATAATGTTGATCAAAATTTTTTAAGTTAGCCTTTGCACTTTAAATATAACATTTTGAATAGTTAAATAAAATATTTGCCGTTTTAAATGTTATTGCTACGCTTTTATATCTCGAATAAACTGAAGTGTTTATTTCATTCATAAAATTTCACATTTGGATTTCAACCACTACCAACCTGTTTGCTTATATGCGAACAATTAACATAAAAATCATGAGTCAGAGTTGAATTTTTTTGAGCAACGTATTTGTGTCAGTTGAAAACCCTACAAGAGAATTTTTATAGTTTTATAACATTTATTCCGAAACTTGCACCGATCACATTTATTCCGAAACTTGCACCGTGTACAGACTACAAGCTCATAAACTATTCTATTCTTCACTAGTCTTCGTGATAAGAGAGCTCTGATTTCTTACCCCTCGTTATTGCATTTACCCAGTTTGAACACCGAATACAGTGCATTTGATCGCCTGACAAGATAACAGCTGAGAACACAGGCAGAGTTACCGACAGCGATCTAAAATGCGCACTAAAATTGCTTTTGCATACATGAAATATTTTGGAGTAGTTTATGTGCTGGATCGAGAAACAAATACAATGTTTTAAATGTTAGTATGAATGTTATGATATCTACAGTATCACATTTACGTAAATAATTTTCATGTTATAACTTTTAATGAAAACCCCATTAAAGATGTTATCCATGATGTGTGGTATTGCATACAAGCCCGTAAGGAGGACATTAAGTACTCCATGGCAGTGCGTCGGTTAGCTTCAACTTTTTAATAGCCTATTGGTGAGCATGGGATTCTCCTCGTAACTAAAGAGAAATAGAATATACATTTGATGCGGCTCCAATGCGCATTGTTTTGAAGTTTTAATACTAACTGAAAATCTCGAACAAAGCTAACGACTATTGTCCTATAACAACCAAAGACCTTACTTGCACTCCACAGACTAAAACTGACTGAATTTATGTGTATTTTTTTTTTTTTGTTTTTTATCTCTAATATTTTTCTTTTTTGAAATCGTCATTAGTTACTTTTTTATGATATCGCTAATTTCTGTTTAATCTAAAGGTCGACTGGCACCGAATACTTTTAGTATAAAGTCCGCCTTTTAAAATAAAATTTTCAATAAAAATAAAGTAATATTTTGTGCCTCCCGCAGGCTCTTTTCACGTTCCATCGATATAATCCGAAGTTCCAAATGACACAATACAAGAATAACGGAAGTTTTTTTCCGGCAGCTTTTTTATTCTCCTGGCCTATACTAGTTCATGTCGTTTTTATAGAGCCGATGTTAGATAGGTATAGTCTATCCAGATTTTAAGCTACACCAAATAATTGACTACCTTGCCAACTGTTTGAAAAAAAAATTTGTACCTATAAACTTGTCAAATGTGTTTTTATAGCTGACGTATCTTCTTCGCATTCATTTTATGATTAATGTAGGGACTTTGTATTGCATTGTATTGACTTCGTTGCTTCCTAAGACGAAATAAATGGTTTTCATTTCATTCATTTCAAGTACATATATATTTGCTCCATTGTCAATAATTTCCGTAGCGAAATAAAGATTTTTTTGGTACTTTGTTCACTTGAGCTTATCAAAGTTATGATACAGACCCGTAACGTTTTTTAAAGTACTTTTTAACCTATGTTCATCAGAAATAATATAGAGTTGGTATAGTAAAAGAATTTTCATATTGGCCCAGTAGTTTTGGAACGTATTCTTTTCAAACAAACAAACAACCTTTCCTCTTTATAATATTAGAATAAATACTCCCTCTACTTTAATATAGAGCTCAGAATTACTGAGAATTTCAAAATTGACACAGATGTGGGCGCACCGTTAGTTTGTTTGGGGTCACATCCGTAAAACCGCCTTTACGTCTTGAAGTAGACTATCAGTAGAGTTAATCAAAGTCCTTTACAAAGTTGTGGCAAACCCAGGTTCTCGTATTTTGCTTAGGAAACTCTTACAAAATTTAAAGTATAAGTTTATCAATTAGCTTATTACATTAATACTAGAAGTTTTGCGTATCGCAATATAGACGAGTGGATTAGTGACCACTAGTGTAAGATCTTTCTGGAGCGTACGCCAAAGTGGTAGATATAGTGTCTATGCTAAAGTGGTAGTTATAAGTAATAGATAAGTACTTCGCTTCTCCATTTAAAAGCTTTAATTCCAACCATTAATACTGGTTTCTTCTTTAATTAATTTACTGCACTACTCTGGAACGCCCTGCCCGTTAAAATCAGGAAAGCTCCAACTTTGTGAACTTTTATAAAACTTGTAAGCTAAGACTATTTTTCCAATAATTTATGATTTCCCTAATTTTCCTTACGTTCACGCATATGTATGTATTCGTACATATATTTATATGTGTATATATTATTAAATAACTATGTATATATTGTATCAATAATTATGTATTATAGGCTTTAAATCCATCCATTGTAACCCGTTTGAGGTAGTCAATAAAATTAAAAATGGTAGTCGTCAAGTTACGTCGGCGGCCTTTTAGTAGAAAAAATTCTTGCGACTCTTGGATTTGCAGAATCTTCACGCAGGGAATGGGCATGGAGTCCGATTGTAGCCCGTTGTAGTCCGGTATGCTCTAGACCTCCACAGTAATGAGAAACCCGGGCTCAGCTGTGGGCCATTATAGGTTTGAAGCCAAACTCTATTTAGCTAGATAATTGATTCAATTTAGAATACCAATCGATACAATCCAAAAGTACCAGGAGGTTTTCTCCCGGCCTTTTTATTCTTGCGACCTAGATCAGCGCACAGAGTCTTGAGTTTGTGTCTTTTTTAACCGATTTCAAGAAAAGAAAAGAAAATAGATAACAACAGTACTCTTTAAGCTACTTGACTATGGCCTATTTATATGACTACAAGATCACATCACTACGTTATATTACTCACTACCACTAACTCTGGAAAAATAGAAAGCAAAAGACTACCCGACTTCAAGAAAATACTAAAACAACAGTATGAACATGAGAGATTCCATAAATGTTTTTTCTCATATAAAATGTAGATCTATTTATTGTTCTGGGGCCACGGCATTGTCGGTATCGTCGAGTTTATGCATGATTTATTCTTTAAATATGAACGTAATAAATTACTCAATAAGCAATATGAAATTTATCGTAAGTTTTTGATATTACTTACATTTCCGAGCGGAATTTTTCATTGTGCTTCTTTAACGTTCAATTTACTTCAGAAATGAATTTTCAGATATTGACCCACATTTATCAGAAGTACATGAAAATGGGAACGAAATTAAACAAGTATTTCCACTAAAGGACATCTGAACGTATGATGTGGGAGTCTTCAAGAGAAGAGTGAATTTACTAATTTAATCTTAGACTTCATCGCCACTTACCATCAGATGGCATCGATGTCTATAATTAACTTATTCTACCCAATCAAATGCTTTTAGAGGAAGATTGTCAGCTAAGATGTAATAAAAAAGGTTTTTCCACTGTAGTTGCTTAAGCTAAGCAACAATTAAGCTACATTTTTTCTTCTGTATTTAAATTAACCAAGCTTGAACGTGTTCCTAAACCTTATTCTGTTCACATAATCATGATTAAATATATTATATCTATTTGTATGTGTGTGAAATTCTTTCAATGCAAATTTTAGTAAAAGACAAGTGAGTTAATAATTGTAGAGTGACAAGTCAACAAGCCTACCAAGGCTCTTAATCTAATTCTGTTATTCATAAACGATTTTGATACGTCTTACAAAGCTTAAGCGTCTCAGCGTTAATGGATTACGCGGATGTTGAATGTACGTAAGCAACTATATGATACAGGTACAAATGTACACATGCGCATACGTGCATATTTACCTACACGAACACACATGCTCACATACACATACGTACACGCACATACGCACACACCCATACGCACACGCACATACGCACACACCCATACGCACACACGCATACGCACACACGCATACGCACACACCCATACGCACAAAAGCTTACGTACACTGTGTGTGTGCACATGTGTATGCACACACCCATTCGCACACACATATACGTGTTCCTGTTAAAAAAAAATCTCGAATTATTGAACATAAATATTGGGTATTCAACATATTACTGTAAAATCATTAATGTTTGGGGAAAGGCGTTGATTGCCCGAAATAGTTTCGAACAAATTTGGGGATCAGAGAATTCAATATATTATATAACTACATATAAATATGTTGATAACTATTAGTCTTATATTAACAATCCTTCATTACTAAATGATTGAATGAATATTTCTACCCGAACTTAGTGGCGGGTGGCACTTGTCGAAGCCACAAAAATTACCAATCGCAAGTCTGTAAAGAACGTAGTGCATTCATTGTGGTTTGGTGGCTAACGCGAACAAAGCTACTCGTTTCAATGGTTCCATTTTAGAAGTATTCAGGTAGGTTGTATACACGTCGGGGAGTTTTAAAATTTTGTCTCAATATTTAAACAAAGTTTATAAAAATATTTAAAAATACAAGTTTTAGTTATAAATCCCTAATACTAAAAAATACGCAAAATTTCGTAACTGTATTGTTAACCTTTGAGGAGTTCCCTTATCTAGAGCTAATCCTGAACGCGGTATCAAATCATGCTTACCAAAAAATGCATTGTCATCAGGATGAAAAGTCTATTCCTAATTTCAGCTCTGAAGTGTAAGAGTAAGTAGGTCTGGGGCTTGCAAGATTTGAGTCGTGAGGGGTATAGATCATAGTCTACCACGGTCAAGTGCAAATTAATAGACTCCACCCACCTTCGAGAACTTTATTAGAAACTCGCAGGTTTCCTCACGATGTTTTCCATCACCGTAACAAATCAACTTCTGGTACCCACATAACTTTGAAAATTAAAAGCGCACAGCAGGCTCGAGCGCAGGACGTGCAGTTTGAGTAACGCCACTTGGTTCTCATTGTTACTGCATTACAGCTACTAAATTATAAACCTGTCAAGAGCACCTGCTCCTACTGTATTACTATTCTACTACTACCATTCAGTTTCTACGTCAACCTTACAACAAACGCTGTATGAACATTTATAATTCCATCAGAGCTCTTGTTAAACATTGTTATATGTTATGTTTGCTGTCTTCTTAAGAACGTAACAGCGTTGTTAAAGCCTGAAAATGCTGAAAGAATCCAAAATCCGAGCAGTTAAAGGCAGAAGACAATTGCGAAAAGAAGACTTGTTTATATGGTTGGCATTTTTTTGTCTCTGTACCTATCCACGGGTTGAATTTACGAGTAAGTGGATTTAATGTAAACTTAATTGATTAACTTCATGCAATAATATAGCGCCAAAAGCCCAGTAGCTTATCTTATTAAATAGCTTATCGATCATAAAAGCTAAGCAACAATAGGTGAAATCGGTAGGAGAATGGGCGACCGCTATTGGCAAATATTTCACGTGCGTTACATTGGAGTGCATGTGAAGCAGTCTGTACCGATTGTTATCGTCAGATAGCAATCGTTTAGCAATTTTGAAGACCTTCAAGCGGTTAAGTATTTTCGGTGTTAAAAGGTAACGGTCAGAACGTCACAGTAACTTTCGCGTAGAAAATGTTAGGAAGGATTGAAAATTTTATTTCAGTTCAAGAGTTATTTGGACAACAGGATCGATAAATCGTGGTTTATTTTTGGAAAAAATGTAGGTCGCATAATTTTCAATAATAATAAAATATAGATGTGCCACCTTTTCTTTTCAACATAAATTGTTTTTGCAATTAAATTTACTGTACTGTGTGTATAGTATTTATTTAAAATGTCTTTCTGTAAGTGGCGGTGTACCGACCAAAGCGTTTCACCATCAGACGGTTAATAATGGAAATAATTCATTTGTCAAAATACTGACATGACAGTATTATTCAAATACAACAGCATATTTTCATCATATGCTGATAATATTCACTGATATATTATTTGGATTAATAAAGGATTAATAATGGCGTAATCACGAAATACTTTTGAAAATAAACCGTCTACATATACATACATATGTATATGTCAAGCAAAAATTTTGGATACGTTTTTACGAATATTAAACGGACGGAGATGTACGAAATTGGGCTCAGTTAAATATTCCACGGTAAAGGAATACAGAAAGCACATACCTTATTAAATAATGCATTAAAAATACGTTAAGTAATTAATTAAAAACATTACGCCCGTCAATTTACTATTACGTACTATTGTTACTTTTAAGCAGACATATGTATAAATTTGCGCCAACTTTGGTGTATTGTCACCGGACCTCAAACGTTAACCTCATACGGCAACTGTACTTTCACCGGACCTCAAAACAACTTGAAGGAATAATTGAAACAATAATTTTTATTTATTTCATAACTCTTAGTTAAAATTTGAAGTCAAATTATTATTTTTTAACTACTTTTGTCTTATGTCCTTTTCTTACACAAAATAAGATGCAACTAAATTAAACTTATTTTCACAACAAATTTTTTAATCATAGACGTAGTTACTATGTCTATGGTTTTAATAGAATTGGGCACCCAAAGTTAAAAAGAGAGTAACTTATGGACAATCATAATCACAGATCGTTTAATTTTAGTCAATAATGTGGCTAAATTTTACATAACATTTTTCAGTGTTCAAACAATTCATTCTCATTAATTAATATCTTGAATTTTGTAATAGGATTCATCAAAACAAACTTTGACTTTCCCGACCTCTTCGACTCTCGGAATTGATGTGTTTACTTAGGATTAAACTAATAATATAAACGGGAGTTTATGAAAACTTTTTATTAAATTTCTGAGTAAACTGACAGCAGGCACATCTAGGGTTACGGCAGTGACCCGCCAAGGTGAGCGTGCGAAGCGTGGTGGCACTACCTACTTTTCTCGAAGCGTTTCGTCGATTGTCGAACCCTCATGGATTGGATAATACCAGGTAAACAAAATTCACAGGATAAGATATCAGTTAAGAGTGTTAAGAGTGACATTTATTGCATATATTTGTATATTCACTAGATGATCCAGCATACCATGTCGTATAAATTATTAACATTTACCTGTGATTTCGCCAGAATAAAACCACATACGAGGTAAAAAGTATTAACAAACTTTTCAGGTTTATAATATAAGTATGGATAGCTAATTCGTAGCATTATACTAAAATTATTATTTTGTAAATAACCAATATCATATATGAGTATTCAATTATTAGGTTAGTAGGTTTAGTTAGATTGGTTACTTGGGTAGATATTTAGAGTTTAGCTATTGAAATAGCAATATTTTATGAATTTAGTAGTTTTATGAATTTATTTTGAATTTACTTTAGGGTGTTTCAAGTATGTAGTTGTTACAGGTTTAATAGGGAATGGAGGGTTAAATATAGGAAGGGCACTTAGCTTTTATGGAATTCAATCTTGTGGCGTACAACTTGAGATATTTCACTGATCCAACAAATGTATTTCAATTCCAATGTTCCTTATCGCCGCCGTCATATAATAATTTGATTAAATATTATTCCCACTTCCACTAAAGTTAACCTATTCTCTCCTTTGGCCGATTCCTGACTATGCTGATATTTGTTACAATCTTACTGAGGAGCAACTGTATAAACTTGAGCGCCTCTAAAATGTTTGCATTAGTTTTGAGCTCCGCAAATATGACCACAATTCCGAATTTCACCCTAAACTCAAGTAATGTTCTTTCTGCTCTAAGCTAAGCTTTTTAATCCATCTTCTCCTTTATATTCGAGGAACAATTTTGAATATAGTTAAATAGTGTTAGCCACAATCGTATATTTTGTTCCTCACATTATCTACTCCTCCGAACACCTTGATAAAAGGAAGAAGTCATCTGTGAATTCGTTGGTGTACGACATCGCCGTGCACTACTCAGCAATCGCAGTTTATCATTAACATTTACTTAAACTCCGTGAAACTACAAAAAAAACGGAATTAAAAAAGCCCTTCCCAGCAACAAGAAAAGAATCATGTTCATTAGTGGGCTATAATGGTGGAAGCTGCGTTAACTTCATATACACAGTATGACATTCATTAGAGAATTATCTCAATAACTATTAGAGCGGGTACACATTAGACGCGTTCATGCGGGCGTTCTTAACGTTTTTAGAGTGGATATACTGTGAATGGCTTTCGACGCGTAATGAAAGGGTGTTTTCGTGTAATCCTTTTTTCTCATGCATACAAATCTCGTAAAAATTTTCTGTGGTAAAATTATACTGTAAAGGTGGATTTTTACCTTATAAAAATAAGGTTTTCTAAAAACAAAACTCGCGTACATTAGGAACAAAGATTATTACGACACAAGGTTTTAGTGTATGAAACAGGTAATGTGACGGTTTTATAACTAAACTGTGACATTGTCATCTGGCTTGTTATAAGTTTTGTTCTGATGAGAAAAACGGAGTGTAGTTAGGAAATGGACGGCTCGCTCTGCTTATTTGCCGCTCAGTTGCTTGCGAAGACGACGACCGAGGCAAAGAGAATATTAAATGCACCTAGCACAGATAATGAGAATTACATGGAATGTTTTTGAAAAACATTTTATTGAAAATTAAGACAGTTCTGACACAGTTATACTTTTTTAATTGCCTAATTAATCTCGTAACAGCATTTACGATAAAATAGCGGCCAATGCTTTAAAAAAAATCCGAAACAATAATGTGCGTATGCAGGAATCTTAATTCTTGAAAACGCTATTTCAAAACGCCTCATGTAAAACCACGCTTAATGCTTGGCAGACAATGTTCATTAATTAAATGTAATTGAAATTTATTTAGGAAGTTCTTACATTTAAAATAAGGATCAAATGACTTCGAGTGATTATGCCCCCTCATTATTTTTAACCGAGTATAATTTAATGCGCTGTAAACGTTTTGGTTTAATATGATCATTAAATAGCATATCACAATTGTGATAATAAACTATTTAGCAGTGAAGATATCATTCCGATATTGACGGCCATGTAGCTCAGCTGCTAATGACTCTGCTTGTAAAGCAGTCACATAATTTCAAAGCATAATTATCCCTCTGCTGGGCTGGGGTTTTATAATGGGAGGGGGAAGGCCATAGTATGCAATGCTGGGCAAGTACTTATTGGTAGGCTTCACACATCTACGAGAACTGTAGGAAGTTTCTAAAGCGCAGATTTTCTCACATGTTTTCCTTCACCCATTCAAACTCAGTGCGCACTTTTAGTTTTCAATATGTTAGGTGTACCTATTATCACTTGCTTCGGTAAAGGAAACCATCTTTAAGATAGCTGTGACGCTTAGCTCAAATAGTTTTATTCTACGCTTGTCAGGTGCAATTAACTAGTTTTGGATTAGATTTGCCTACACCAAACTAGTTTTAGCCAAATATTGACTTTGAGAACATAGGCTAACACGGAAGAGTCATCAGTAAGATTCCTGCTAAGGTAATAAATAAGAAAGATACAAATATTTGTTCTCTAAAATTCAATACTAGTTATCAATATTATATATCGATCAACAAACAAACTAAGAACACTATCAAAAACCAAATCACAAAAATACAAAATAAAGGCATAAATTGAAATCCCCAATGTATTATTTACCATCAAGTGCATGTAAATTAACCGTTCATTAAGTTTTACAGACATTCCCGCATTCATTAGTTATTTAATATTTATCGTCAACGCGAGACCACTTCATTTTCAATTAATTATATTTATAATGTGAGATAAAACCTCTATTTGTTACAAAACAAAGGATCTAAACGATCAACTATTGAGATATATTTTGGATGCTGCAACAATATTAAATGGCCCATCAACGTGATGTTCATGATGGTTTACTTTACGATAATTTGAAAGTTTGTGGCTTAAAATAGAATGGATAATTTCAGGTTTTTGATTTTAATGCTGGTCACTTAATTGTAAGCGAGCACCCCCGACCAGATATTGGTGACGTTGTGTGAGTTACACACGCGTTCCCGGCTAAAATAAAAATGAGGGACCCTTTTTTAAGGAAATTTAAGGAAGGGGAGACATAGAAAGAGGAAAGTACCTCGTGATTGAGGTACCCGGTGTCTATAATGCCACCAAAAACCCCGTAAAATAATAATACACCGTTTCAGGATGGATGACAGAAGAAGAATAGATAAGAGAATGACTGAAGGACGCAGGAAAGCAAGAAAAAGTAAACTGGGTCTTCTAGATTTATTTATGAATATGTTATTTTGTCTACAACTTGCTTACAGTTACCCAAACACAATTGCATAACAATAGAGTATTTTTCTACATACATAGACTAAATCAGTAAGCGATACTGCTGTCATGGACTCCAGGACTCGTCAAGCTGTAGTAAATCTGTTTACTGTACACAGTCCCGATAAGGGTTGCATCTGAAACAGGCATAACATATTTCCTGGTCAACTTTACAAGGAAGGAAGGTTGAAGCTAGCTAGGCAAGCAGAATGCCCTTACACCATGTCAATTTAATTTCATTAATTTACTAACTGCCAATTCATGTAGCTAATACGACTGAGCGATATAGGAACAATTGAGCGATAGAGGAACAATTGAGCGATAGAGGAACAATTGAGCGATAGAGGAACAATTTATAATATCTATGACCACTTTCTCATTTTACTTGTAGTCTGAAACGACTTATCGATTCTCAGATAAGCTTTATTAAATGATAGTCGAATAAAATTCAGATTTTGAATCTGTGCTGAAATTCCTACGTAATTAATGAGGCCTTAATAAAATGGCCTACAAAACTTTCTTCAATTTCATATCCATAAACAATCATTTATATAATTAAACAAGATTTATAAAAATATTTAAAAATACAAACTTTAGTTATAGATCACTTATACAACAAAATACACAAAATTTCGTAACTGTATTCTTAACCGTTGAGGAGTTACCTTGTCTGGAGCCAATTTTGAACGTAGTATCAGGTATTTTTTATCAAAAAAACGAATTGTCATAAGGACGAAACGCTTGTGCAAAATTAAAGCTCCGTGGTGTAAGAGGAAGCAGGCCTAATTAAGCTTGCGAGATTTGACCCGTAACAAAGAAATATACAAATATCCTTACATTCTAAT
>DWJZ01003750.1:0-16465 GCA_018249125.1 Asbolis capucinus
TGAAAAAGCGTTATAATATACGGAATATTCTTATTACTCGAATGAAAATAAATACAGGAACATACACTAGTTCGATTTGTCAGACGCCACAAATAGATTCTTGTATCAAACAACTTCGGCCTTTATTTGGCCTTTTATCGACCGTTTTTAGATGTATTTCCTGTATTCAAGCCGTTTATTACAGCTTTATTAACATGAGATTAATGCATTCCTACATATAAACGTAAACTTGCATGTTGTCATTGGAAAACCTCTAAAAATAATGCACACGTAAATAGAGGTATTGTACTGACACATTTCGCATTTCTGAGTGCAAGCCAATTTAACACTAATGCTTACATGATAAAGTACACCTGAATATAAGAGTCAACTTGTATGCTACTGCTGTGACCCCTTAGGGCTGAAGGTATGCCCATTTCAGATATCACAGAAATTTCAATACAATGAACTCATTGATAAATAAATTGTAACTTATTCCTTCCTGCCAAACTGCCTACCAGAGATGTTGAAGGTTTTAAATATGCACAAAGATGATCTTATCACTTTAAATATTCTCTACAAAGTCATCGGATAACGTAAATTGGTCAGGATGTATAAATATAAATGAGAGAATCTTTAAATAAATTCTTTTGATATGTATATGCTAAATATACACAAAATGACATGTCTTGCTTTTTAAAGCATCTTAATTTTGGGATGATCTTTGCAGTATATAGTTGTAATGTACTAAATTACGGCCTTTTAAAACAAATATCAATTTCAAAAAATTCTACTGTTTCAATTTAGAGGTTCACAAATACTGTTTTTCAACTTTTTAAGTTATTTATTTAGTAAATATAATGAACACTGGAATTAGAACCACACCATTATTTTAAAAAAAAGAAGTATAAAATGACCCCCTGGCCCCAATAACAGCAGTATCTAGTACAACCCTTTTGCGCTCCAAATGTCAGCCCTGTGAAGGGTGTTGATTCATGTTATATGTAATTTTATTGTTCAAAATAGGCAAAAATGTTAGCATGTCAAAACTAAACAGAGATTTGAAACTGAAGATATCAAAAAATATATTGTTGCATTCCTAATTGCAAAGGCTCAATAAGGTCCTAACTCCTCCTAACTACATTAAATCTAATTCTAGCCAGGGGTGATGGAATTAGATTACAGTTATATTTGATGTTTCTAATTACAGCCTTATTAATATCAGATGATAAGATGGACTAAGGCCAAATTTTTATTTACAACTTGATGCATTAATTTATTATTATACATCATAACACCACTAACAATAATGCTGGAAAAAGGTTTACAATATTCTATTTCAGTGATGCCCAAACTTTCAAATATTTCACACTTTAATCCAAATGTGACAAAAAAAAACTCTGTACACCTTGAAATTAACTTCAGTCAATTATACTTAATGTCTATATTTATTTATAGGACCATACCTTGTAGATTGGATCACTGCAAGATTAAATAATGTATTTAACACAATTATTATAAAATTAATTTAACTAGCACTAACTATTTAACAAGTATTATAAGTTAAAGTAACATTATAATTATAGAAAAGTAACTTTCATGTTTGTTGAGACACAATGGCTGCTTGTTTAGTGCAAGTCATATTTTCTTAGTTTCAGCAATTTCATAGTTCCTTGATACTGTGGTGTTATAATGGCTACAAGCTGCACTAACTAATTATAAACAAGGCCAGACAAGTGTTCTTCAGCAATATAATGCTCATGTGTTTTCCTAAATACAAATAAATTATTTATAATATATCTGATCCTTAACTAAACATTAGTTTGCACTAAAGTCATTACTGTGTCAGTGTCAGTACTAAATATATATAAACTTATTAAACCCAGACAAAACAAACATTTTCTACTCATTATAGAAAAGTTTGTTCTGTGTGGGAGTTGAACCTACAACCTCTGGCCTAGTAGCCAGAGCTAGTAATCACTAGCCCAACAAGCCAGTCAATGACCTGTTAACCTTTTCAGCTGACCTATCCATGATTTCTAAATTAAAAATGATGCTACCACATCCCATTATAATTTAGTTCAACTTATTATATGATATCTTACAGGTCACCCTAAATAGATGAGAAAAAACTATTTTTACCAAATAAAATATTTTTCAAAATTCTATTTAGTACATTTATTATCTTACCATGAAAAAATATGTATAGTGCCAAATTACTGTTTAATAGTGACTTAGGGTTTCTATGCTGGGCTGTAGTTGGGCAAACAGAAGGGTGTCCATGGCGAATCTATGAATATAATTATACTCAACACATATTTTTTGTCTTTCAGAAAATTCAGAATTAAACTAGATTATTCTTGAAAATACTGTGTAGTTTCAGAAATAATGCATAATAGCAATATGGGTTTCCATGGATAAAATATTTATATTTATACCCAAACACAAATATCTGCCCTGGCTGAGCTTTACTTGTTACACTATACAAGTTATGGCAATACTTAGCAATGAATTCAATTTCAGATAAAACTGTTGTAATCACTATTCATACTAATTATATTTCATAACTGATTGGGTTCAAGTGAATATAAAGTAATGACTACAGGGTAGTCTATTGATTCATGCATTTACATCACATCTGGTTCCCATTGGGACACTGTGTTGCTTACATGTACACTGCCAATACAATGTAATGTTGTTGATCTTTGTAGGCCATCTTGGTACAGATGCTCTGTATTCGGAGCACAAGTGTTCAAGGATATTATAGTGTTGTAGTGACACTGACACAAAGCTGTTAAAAATTATTTAAAATTTTATTATATCCAGATACTCTAGAAGGACCCATAATTTCTGTTGTTCCCATATCAATTGTAGGTACCAATTATGTGTTGCTCAATGTGTATGAAAAACAACTCTAGCAACTACCTTCTGAATTTAAATTATATTAATACATGAACATACATACATCAATTTACATACAAAATAATGCAAGAAAGTAAACACAGAAATCTAAAAATAATTAAATAACAATTGGTAGAAATGGTGGGATCAGAACGGGAATTTCTTTCGAAAGTTGTAAGCTACTGGTGGTGCAGATGTGAGGCGCGGGGCATGTGGGGCGCAGCGGCGGGCTGGTGGTGCGGCGCGCTGGGGGCCGCGCTGCTGGTGCTGCTGGCGCTGTGCCGCCGCCGCAAGCGAGCGCCGAGCGTGCCCGCCGAGCGGCGCGTCGAACAGGTGAACTGACGTCTGCCAGACCGATGTTTGCTGCTCGCTTCCCGCTACCCTCCATCCCACCTCTCTTTATAACTGCTTTGTTTTAATTTGTTGTGGCATCATTTTTGACACTAAGACCGGTGTTTTTCTTTTGTTCACATTAAATTTGGACGTCAGATTGATGTGTAATAATAAAATATCTCTTGCTATACAATGTACCCTAATCTTTTTTTTATTTGCAACGAAACCCCAAAGTTAAAAAAATATGGCGTATTTAACTGTTCCCTTTTTTAATTCCTAGCATAAAAGAAAATGATTACAAATTGCCGGTTTTGGTTGAACGAGCTCTAGGAAACTAAGTTTAATGAAGTACCATAAGTGATACATTTCTCACAATCCAATGACTTCCGGTATTTTCTCCTAACATGATAGAATAATGAATAGTTACTAAAGTAACTGATCTTTTTCTTACGCGGAGTTGTGGGAATACTGTGACTACGTTCCCTGATGCATAAAATACAATCATAATGTATGAATAGGTGCATAAACCTAAAGTTATGACTTATACAGCCTCTCCTTTTGTGGCAAGCATGAGGATGTATCTGGAATATAGTAGTAGTAGTAGTGGAGTAGCTTTTAGATCTGAGCCAGACCGTATCATCCGCTTTCCTTGTGTCCACAACAGTGTCCTGCATGAATCAATTTGTGAAACACTTATGAAACTGCAAGTAGAGACATGTTATTTCGCTTACTCATCATCCACACCTACAGACGCCGCGTGAGACATAAAAGTGAGTAAGCAAAAAAGAAGTTGCATTTTAAAACGACCCCAATTATTTTCTTGAGATTGCTATTATATGTAATAGAGAGTAGTGTTGTAACACGCATGCTTTATCGATATCTGTATTTTGCATCGATATGTTGACCCAATCAAATGAATCATGGTCACAGCGAGTCGTTACAGTTGAAGGATTTTGTTGTTTCTTGAACTTACGTGTAGTTAATTACAAGACTATTGATATATAATTTTAGATCCGGATGTGTATACGGATATATGCACAATATTATACTGGTTTCATATACGGTCCTGAGATATTTAAAAAAATTCGGATACTTTTATTAATGGAACAACACATTTTCGTAAATCTGATTGTTTCGGTTACGGCTTCGGAGCCGTCTCTCATCTTTACTGTGATGATTAATGGGGAATACGGATGAGGAAGTAATTAAATGCAGTGCAAGATATAATTGAGATTTTCCTTCGAATTGATGACACAATAGCGAAAAACAGGTGAAGTTTTTGTTGTCAGACTTAATGGTATTTTTAGTTCCTAAGGAAGTTGATAATAACCTTATAATAAGGATATTATAAAAACATGCTTGGTGGCAGGGCTTTCGCGTGTTGGGGTACATCATAATTATATGACTGTTGTCAGTACATTAATCAATACTTGTTCATGCTGCTGCTACCATATCCTTTTACTTGAGTCAGCAGCCAAGCGCCGGCTGTGGACTTTTGAGTTTTTTTTTCTTTTCAGTGATGTCTGTTAGTGTTGACGAATAAAAGAATGTCAAACATGCTTCTTAGGTAAATTCTCATTCAAATATTTTCTGATTCATTGTAAACCAAATGAACTAGAGTAAACAAAAGAGACTGGGATTTATTTTGTTTAAAAAAATGTTATTTTTAGCAAATGAATATCATTTGTTCATTTTGAAACAAAGATTGTGATTTTCATGAAAAAAACGTTGCTTCCATCGGTCACGTGAAATTCTGATTGAGTCAATGGCTAATGACTAAGTTTCGGAAACGTTTGGTCGCTAGAGGCCATGCCAGAATGAATTCACAAGTTGTTTCGATCCCTGAAATAGATGACGGTGAGTCATAGTCTAAAATTATTTTACCTGGACATTTTTGTATGGCCGATGTCGAATATTAGAGAAAGTTACTACGCAAGGGCGTTATTGGTAATAATAATATTATCTGATTAATTTGAGCCATTCAATCTATATATTTATTGAAACAGAATAGGGAAATTAATTTTTATAGAAAAGTGAACTAGGCGCCCCGAAATAGCTACACAATAGTCACTTTGTACGTAATTTGTCAGTAATGCCAGTTTCACTGTAAAACTGTTCATTAGACACCTGGTTAAACGAATGACGTGTAATATTAGTCGCTACAGTAACTTGTACATAGATTGGTACGTATATATTTATATATATTTACTTACTACATATATATTTACTGTTCAGGAATCTCCCACGATATTTTAGCAACAGAATTATGAGGCCTAGATAAAAGTTAATAATTTTCAAAATTAAGAAAAAAAATCGAATACTTAATAATAAATTGAGAACATCCTTACGTAGCCGAAAGCAATGAAACGTGGATTATAAGAATTATTAAAATCAGTACATCCTGAATATGAATAAAATTAAACATCATAATGTTAATAAAAGTATCGTATATTTGAGAACCACATTTTTTTAACTCTCTTAAAATAGAAAAAATTAAATAAAAAATATATAAATAAAAGAATGTTGATATTAGTTTGTGACATGGAATGCTAAGTTTTGAACCTTGATATTATTTTCACTGAGTTAGGTAATTCCACCACCATACGCGGTCAACAAACCTGACTCAAGGTCGTTGCAATCTTGCATCAGTTTTGAATGCAGCTTTCAAAGAATGCGTCACAAGCAGACGGCATGTCGGTGAATGTTAGGCTGCGGTCTGACAGGGCGGCGTGACGCTGATACTGAGTATATTTACAAGGGTATGTAGATATGTCAAGTGTATGTAGGCAATGTTATATACAATTGCCTGAACTCAGGTGTTCCACACAATGTTAACTAAATAAACAATTATTTTATTTGGGATTTTCATAATTTTCTGACAATTGTGATTAGTAGAGGGTACGATAACGTCTACTATTAAGAAAAGAATCGTTGTCTGGCATTTTTTACTTGATACATTGCGGCTATTTGTAACATATCTGTTGCAGCAGATCTTAGGATAAATATCAACGTTATAAAGATGAACTTTGCCCCAACCCTGATCATGATTAATAAAAATTACTAATTATTGTACTTTGACTAGAGTTAGGAACAGAATTTTATTTTTACTTAAATTATATTTACTTTTATTTTCTTATTATTACTGTTCAACTAAAAAAAAGAATCCAGAATGTTGTTTTCCGCATCGTTTGAACGATTAGGTACGGTAATGGATAACAAATCAGCTCATCTATGAGGCTTTCAAAGGTAATAAGTTATTAATTCATATTGTGGTGCAAAAAGCACTAAAATATGTATTTAAAATATAAATAAATATAATACTGTTCATATATCCTAAATACTGTTTATTGTCCATTTGAAATGTGAAATGCATACAAAGCATGTAAGAAAGTTTCTAATTTTGAGGTTTAAGTTGCCCAATGCTGATTGGGCCTTACGCCTCACTAGCGTCGGTCATTGTAGCGAATATTCAACGTCTGTAAGGCAGTTTCCTGATTAGCTGGTACCGGTTGGTAGGTCGCGACAATGTTGTCTGAACCAGTCCAGACGACCGAGCGAAATACATAATTGAAGCCATTTGTTTTATTTTTATTACCACACATAATTAATAAGTTCAACATCAACAGTAACAGAATTCTTTATTAAATTTACAACCGTCGTGGCGTCATCCTATTCATAAACAGCATCCCTGCATTATTTTAATCATGAAAGCCTAAAGTTCTGTGCAGCCTTTTGACAACTATAAGGTATTTCGAGACTGATAGAGGTTACGGGCCTTTCCACCGACCAGCTTATTCTTGTCACTATGTATCGACTTACTGGAAGCCAGTACTGAGCTAGTACCTATTTACTGTGTGGCCATTCGTCAGTTTTGAAACGGTGATCTCTAATCAATATGATACTAATATATAAATGATCCGCGACAGAAGCATATTTATGATTCTATAAATTTAAATTTTGAAATAAAGTTTGAAATAGATTTTAGTTGAATATGCCAGCAATAAAACGCGTATAACATCATGTTAAACTATTTCTTGCATTGCAGGCTTCCATGCTTATGTTATATCATATGACAACTAGGAGCTGTAAAGCTAATTTTTTTCGTAATTTAACTCATTTGTAGATATATAGATTACCGTAAGTTCCAGCCAGTTTGATGATCAGCTTATTTTAGATCATTATCGTAATTACTTTTCTTCAATGCTTTCGTTATGCTAATTTGTTGTTCAAAATGTGATCCCTTTCTGAGGTTTCTTTAAGTTAATAATGATAATAAGACGGAGAAGAATGTCTTCAAATTTTATTAAGTTGCTAAATTGGATTTATTTATGTTGTAGTATAAGAGGCCAAATCACATAATCAGTATCATTATATTGTTGTATTATATTAATTGTAAATGTTATACTAAGAAAATGTTCCATCAGTTAAAAGAGTGTCTTCCATCATAATTTCGAATGTTCGTATGTTCCAGGTGCACATAGTTTGTGGCGGCCCGGCGCGCGTGACTTGCGCGGCGGCGCCGCCCGTCCCGCGCCGCGCTTGCATTGCACTCGCTGGAGCACCCGCCGACACGGACTCCGCCCCGCCCGCGCCCCCTCACATACTCATTGTACGCGACTACCCCCAGAATCAGCCGACACCCCCTACGCCACAACCTTCGAGTTCTCAACCACGCGCACCGCCCCCTTTAGATTATCGCGGTGTTCCGAAACTACCGCTACCGGAGCAGTGGCTCCACAAGCGACCTTTCGAGTACAAGTACGCCGCAATACCTCGACCATTAGCTCAAATCGTTGGTGCAGATCTAGGAGCAGATTTGTCAAGAGAGTCGCGCGCGAAAAAGTACAGTGCGACTCGATCTCCTTCGTTAGAAAAAGACGATAAGTCGCCCTTTGTGAGCAGCGCGAAGTCGGATCGGTCAGACGTATTTGGATTTGATTCGGAAGCCGTCAATAAATTAGCTGAAAATAAAGAAGGAAAGCAGGAGGAAATGGGCGAAAGACCGCCAGCGTCCCCCGGGGATGATCAAGATGTGTCGCCGGGTAATCTGAGACGATTTCGCTCTGTAAGCACCAGACTGAACATGTGTAGTGTTAATGAAAATTCGTATTTGGAAGGTCAGCAAGAAAGGTTAGAGATGCAAAATTCTCCCAGAGTTGTAGAGTGTAGTTCCGCAAAGGAAAAGTCTTCAGGGACTAAGTTTGATTTCTCACCAAAAATTTTAGCTGATAGTGTGACTTCGCCGCGATTTTTCACTCCACCCGAAATGGCTTCTCCAATGTTTTTCACGGAACCGTCACCTAAGTCGGTCTATTATGATACTGTACGATCTCCGAAATTTTTCCCTGAAACACCACGGGATGCAGAAGTTCCTCAATCTCCTAGAGCTTTAGGCGACCATTTGAATAGAGCTAACGGTTTATCGGATAAACCGAGCTCGAAACCTAGTTCACCTAGAGTACTTAGTGCTCGACCTAGTCCTAAGGTACATAGTTGTAATAAGGAAAATTATTTCACTTTCGATCACGTGAGCGTCGCCGAAGAAGGCGCAGTAAGGGTCTCGCCTCGGCCCAGAAGATACGGGGGAAGAAATTCAATAGAAAAAGAACGATTTACCCCACCTGCTGATAAAGAAATCAAGAAGTATAGAAGACACAATAGTTGCGATACTAATTACAAAAATATAGAGTTGAATATTACGAAGCGTGATCACAACAAAGAGACTGAGGCTGGGACTAATATAGGAGTAATAGAGAAGGACGTAGTTGATTGCTGTGCCAAATTGGAATCGTTACAAACTGAAACGAAAGAAGCCGATAAACCAAACGAGCTGATCCCGAGCCACTCGAACTCTGCTCAAGCGAGACGACAGAGACTAAAATCGATATCTCTTGACTCCGATAATGCCAAAATAATCGAACAAAACCTAGGTTTACCCATAGCGAAGCAGATGAAAGATCAAATGAATGAAGCGTATAAAAATCAGGATGTTAGTGCATCTTTTGAGAGTATGGAACAAAGGTATCCGAAAACACCTCCGAAAGAAAGGCCCATGTTTAAGTTTGATGTGGATCAAAAAGTAAAAGACGAGGAAGAAGAGCCAAAATCGCCAGACATTAAGCAAAAGAAAAGTCTTCGGCAAAGTGCAACTCAATCTTTCTTGGACATGCCAAGATTTTCTCCAAAGGAATTTGAAATTACGGTCACGTCAGATGAAGGGGCCACAACCGCTGCTGAAATGCATACTAAACGAAAAGGAAAGAATTTACGAAATTTAACCATCGATCTAACGAAACGAGACAGCGATTTGGAAAAAGAACTCTTAGAATTTGAAAAATTATATACTAATGCCGAGGAGAAGAAAGTGAAGACCCCCACATTGAAAGTAAAAGCCACATCCCTTGATTCTTCTGAAACTGTCAATCTGTCACTGCCTCAAAAGAAGTCATTAGAAGTACCACAAAATTCAATATCCGTGCCTAATACACCAAAAAGACAATTAAAACGAATATTGGCTCAAAAAAACATAAAACATGATTTTTCCGGAGGTAAAATTGGACATAATTCTATTCAATGCACGGCTGACCAGCGCCGCCTTTACATGAAGGGTCAAGACAGTGGGATCTTTTTAAGGGAGAATCATGCTAGCCTAATGCTTTATCAACCTGGCCCATCCCGCCTTGCTCCCCGTGCGATGGGCTCCTTCGACGAAAATATGTCTGACTTTGCAGAAAATACGCCAGAAATTAACATCTCAGGCGCCGAGTGTCGTCCAACATTTCATGTGGACTCCGGCCAAACCCTAGGATCAAACTTATTAAACTACAAACAAAATTTGAGTGTCTCAAGTACAAATCTTAAGACTCTACCTGAAGGTGTACCTTCCGACGATTTTGAACCTAGTGCTGAAGATGAGAAAATGGTAAAAAAATTACACAGAAGGAATTCAAATCAAAGTTTAATGTTAAGTACTCATAGCTTGCAAGGTTCTAATTGTTCTCTAAGTAGTGCCGGAGCGTCATGTCATAATTTGGCGACAGTACGAACAAGCTTATCCAACTTTAGCTTAAATTCAGATAGCAGGCAAAAGAAGTTATCTTTAGAAAGAAGAGATTCTAATGCATCCATTGCTCCTGATCATGTGACACCCACTACCCGTGTTATTTGCTCATCTAATACAAATTTGTCTGGAGAGGGGTCTAAAAACTGTTTATTGCAACGTCGAGGCTCAAACAATAGCCTCACATTAAATATATTGTCTAGTAATAACTTGAGTAGGCATTCTAGTAACAGTTCTCTGAATAAAGAAGCGAAACTTGTTCAAAAGAAAGGTCTTTTAGAACGAAGGAGTTCTAACACAAGCCTGACATTAAACATAAATACATCAAATCCTCAATTGTCAACGAATAAGGGGTTAAGCATTTCGAATTATAATCTGAATGGATCAACTTGCAACTTGAGCAGATATAATAGTAACCATAGTATTGATACAGCAGAGCCACGTAAAGGTATTCTTGAGAGACGAAGTTCAAACACCTCCTTGACGTTAAACATTCAACCTCAGGAACCTAGAGATTTGGAAATTGATGAGACACTGATAGATGCAAATTTAAAAGATCTTCCTCATAGAGATAAGCATAGAAAATCTTTAAGTACGGAGAACCTGATGCCAAAATCGTATAAAAACCGAATGCGTTTGCATTCATCGGACAAAGGTATAGGTTTCGGCTCTCATGATAATTTGTGGTCGGCTTCGTTCACGACCGAGCAGGATTATCCGCAAAACTTAACATATGTTTGCGGAGATCAGGAAAATGAAATTATTTACGCGTTCGGGCGCCAAGATGATCCTAATTTTCAACAAGGTTTCGTCCGTAACATAACCACAAAACCTTTGAGTCCTCAAAGCACGTCAGAAGACTTTCGTTTATACCTTGCTAACATGCAGCATCTTCAAAACGCATCCAGTGTTCTCACGAGGCAGCAGTTGAAAGATTTGAATGACGTGTTCCAAAATGGTTACTCAAAGGTGAAATGCCATAGTTCATCCGAAGGTCAGCATTGCTGTTCAGGTCGTGTCGACTCTGATATCTCAAAGGAAAATCCTCAAATGGTCATTCCAGATCCTGTTTGTACACAACCGTGTTCCGAGTATCAAAAGATGCTTCTAAGGAATTTACATCAGGAATTCTGGGACATGCCAACAAATTTCCAAGAAAAGCCGATAGTTTCCGGTTCTCACCCAAAGAATAGATATAAGACTATACTTCCTAATGAACATTCAAGGTTTATTCTTCGAAAGGAAGCTGGAACAACTACAGAGGGATATATTAATGCCAATTATATCAAGGTTAGTTGTTTTTCTTTGTAAAAGTAGCGTATGTCCGTGATGGTAATATGTGGTCGATAACTTATTATTGTATAAAATTCTCATCGAAATCTTTAATTTCCAGGGGCATGAGTACACTAAAAACTGCTACATCGCGACCCAGGGACCTTTGCCGAATACAATCTATGACTTTTGGCTGATGGTTCATCAGAATACTACAGACTTCCTTGCCCAAAGACCAGGATCTCAATCTGGAATGCAGGGCATTCAGAAAATCGTCATGCTTACCAACTTTGTCGAAAACAATAGGCAGAAATGTGAGAAATATTTCCCTTTGGAAGTCTATGAGGAATTAACAGTTGAAAGTCCAGATGCCTCTGAAAATACGTCTTCTGACGAAGACGAGTCGAAGAACAGTTTCCACATCAAAAATTGTGGCATGATCAAAAAATCTGGTTACACGATCCGAAAACTTGAAGTCATTTACCACGAAGTGTCTTGCATTGACAGAAGAACGGTAACCGTGTACCATTATTGGTTTCATAACTGGGCAGACCATAAGTGTCCAAAAGACGTAAACGCGCTTCTAAATTTGAGTTTGGACGTATTAAAACACGAGTGTTACGATTTTAGTGAACTGTGCGAAGAGACCGAGGAGCAGTGCAAGTGTAAAGATAGTCCAAAGCCGGATTCCAAGTTTGTGTTCCCTCCGCTAGAGAGCGCTAGCGTCTCGTGTCCTATTAGTGTCAACGTGACGTCACCTTTAGACTTTTCCGTGGATACGTTGTCACCACCGACTATAGTCCACTGTTCCGCCGGCATCGGTCGCACCGGTTGCCTGATCGCCATCCTCAATGGCGTGAAACAGCTGACGAATGAGCAGAAGGTCGATGTTCTCGGTATTGTATGTAACATGCGGCTCAACAGAGGTGGTATGGTTCAAAATTCTGAGCAATACGAGCTGATACACAAGGTCCTGTGTTTGTTTGAACAAGCCTGCTTGCCAAGCTTATAGCGGGGAACAGTCACTTATGATTTTCTTATATCGTGGAGTTGCTTTGACTGAATATATTTTTTAAAATAGGTTTTTAAAGCGTTAACGTGGCTCGAAAACGATGTGATAAGAATGTTTTAGATATCAATACAAATCTTTTTTACAATTTAATATTCTTAGTAATCCCATTAAATTGAGTGTTGCTTTTAGATTGTACACGGGAATCATGATACATTGTTTTCATATACTGAAATATTTTACTATTTTATATAATTTAGCAAGCGAATTAAATCATCCATGGAAGCAACCAGGGTCCTATTGAATATAATATTATGCTTCTATTATATTTTCTTACCAAATACATAGAATTACAGTTTACGAAATGCATTGTCTCATCTGGTGTATGCATTTCATTGAAATGCTTTTGATTACAGCCGAATATGGTTATTACTGTATAATACGTACAAATTAATAACTCAGTTCAAGTCCCAAACGCTCTGTAAAACAAAATAACATATTATTTTTTTGTTTTGAATTTCCTGACATACTTCTAGATGTAATAAACAATTACAAAGCACATACGAACTGCCTAAAATCAGATTTGTTACGAACTGTAATTTTTAGATAGTTATCTACATATATGTCCCAATATTACCAGTTACCAGTTGGGTAAATGGTATCAATTGTGAACCAAAACACCTTTAACATTTTCAATAAGGTGCAAACGATGTGGTACATAGTGAGTATTAGAAGTGCAATAACGTAACTTTTCGAAAACCATAGATAAGCTTACTTCAACCAAAAAAAAAACCCATTCATGGCACACTATTGTGATTAAATAATATTGACCATTACTTGATTCTAACCTGCACGTCTAAGAGTTCTCCGTACAGTTCTCGAAGGTGTGTGAAGTCCACCAGTTGGCCAGCGTGCTGGACCAACCTGTACCGCTCACATCGTGATTCGACACCCTCTCTCAGTAGTTGACCATCAAAGGGAAAACCTAACCTACTAACGGACACAAGAGACAAAGTACAAAATATAATATTAGGTTCCAAATAGGTTATTATCGTCAATAGCAATTTTTTACGACAATTCTATTTAGATAAATATATACCTTATGTATTACATATCTTCAGCTTGTTTGTTTGAATGTGCTAATCTCGCGCAAATGCTTCGCATTGAAAAGAATTCTTCTGTTGGATAGTCGATTCGAGAAGGTTATAACATAACGCTACGACATATAGGAGCCGAGCAACAATAGGAAATGTTACGAAAACAGGATAAATCTTCTTTCTTGAGAGATTGCGTCGCGTGCACTGTGTAAACGGTTAAATTGCCCAAAAATCATTTATGACTAAATTAATCTTCACTAAAATTTCGAAAAATCCGCGACAGTATATGTCTATCGTTTATGGTTGACTCGTATAACCTTTTTAGGGTAATCAATTTTTAAAATGCATTATTTGCGATGGTTGTTTTATAGATTTGATATAAATCTTTATCCAAATAAATACGTTTTCACAATTAATTTTAAATAAAATGATTCTTCCACTTCATTTGATTTTAATGAATATCTTAGAAGATAAAATAAATGCAGTCGAACTTGCGACCACTTGATCAACAAGGCGGTCATTTTTTCTTCAAATTAACTGAAACCGCAGGGCACAGCTAGTATATATATAAAAATATATTCTGTTTATAATTCTTATATATGAGCTCAACTATGACTAATTGTATCAAATTCATAGTGTCAATAAGGTTTGCTATTAGGAGTCTTTAAGCTATATTTAAAGCTAAATGTGGGCTTCATGGGTATTTTTATTTTTTAAATAAAAGCTATACCTTAAATTATTTTCGTGTTCCTATTATGTAGAATACAAATGTGTGTATAGTAGTATCTTGGTAAAAGTTAGCCGATATATCAGTTTATGCAACAAAATGCAATTTGATAATAACTAAAATGCACTTGTTCAAAACAAACATAAGACTAATATATTTTCTAAGCAAGGCCAAGTATTTTATTATTTTTGAAATATATAAATGTAATGGGCGAAAAATCTCATGACAAAAAAACTTAAATTTTCTGAGATTTTTACCGATAGGCTAAACATATTTAGTTTGATTCTGTTTTAGAAATGTACTTATGCTAGCAACACTATACAATTATATATTTTAATTTTATGGTCAAAGTATATAATTGGTGTATCTATGTATAGTTATAAATATCTATCAAAATCTTCGTTTAGTGAATAATCACAGGTACAAATGAAATATTTTAACTACTTTAAATTATTTTTGATATCTAAAACAAGACAAATATTTAACGTTATGTTATTATGGGGCACCATTTTCTCTGAAATTGGTGTTGCTAGCATCAGTGAACGGGTAGGGCGTTCTTTGGATATTTAGTAAGTAAAATTTTGTTTGGGTTTGCACAAATAGTTTTTAAATAATATAAATTGTAAAGGACTCTTGTGTAAATTTTAATTTTAGTGCATAGAGTGACTTAAGCGAGGTAATTTATTTGATTGTAGATAAATTTAAAAGGTTATTATTTATTCCTAACAAAGTCGTAGAATAATGTTAGTCAGCATTTAATTGTACTAAAAGTAAATTATCGCTGTAAATAGGATGTACTGTGTGTTTAAATATATGGACATGTTTTTTTTTATTTTTATTTTAAATATAATATATGCAATGAAAAATATAATTTATAGTACAAATTATTTTCATTTATGCTTTGATGTCCAATAAAGAATATGGAATGATTATAGGCTAGGCAGGCCGGAAGTGAACTCCACCAGCATGCGATGCACAAACAATATCAAGCCATTGGTAAGTATCTACTGAAGCCTGCAGTACAGGCCATCCACAGTGGGCTGAATGTCTCCTTTCATATACACAGAAACTTAAACATTGGATGGTTTTATTCTCCAGAAATGGATCTTCCTGGTCATTTATACTAACTCTATAAAATATCGTATGTTCGTCGTTAAATACCCTCGCATCCATTACCGCTAGCATATCTAAAGCCGGGAAAGTAATTGAAGCATATTACATATCGTGTGATATCCTCGTACCGCCTAGATTACTTATACACCTGGTGTTGTTTGGAACAAAGTTTGGCTTCATAACACTGGAGACAGTTACACCACACGGATCGTCATAGAGGGCCATGGAGCGCACGACCCCTACGTAGAAACGGCGGAATCCTTCCTGGGGTCCCCCGAGATTTGGCGGCAATTGTTTACATGCTACTGTGCGAGGAACAAGCTGCTGGAGGTGCTCTTCGAAGCACTACCGGCTGTCCAGTACGATTTCGAGGTATTTAAGGTATCGGCCCATCTGGACGTCGTTACCCATGCGAATCTTGCACCGGGTAGTTCCAAACCTGAGTACCTTGTGGAAAACCGGCGACCCCGTTTTGGATGGTACCCTGACGTCCAGTTCGTCGATTACGACTACAACGATACGTTAATGTTCGCGAGCCTTGGGATCTCCACGAAATTATCGCCCTCAACCAATCACATAGTATCGTCCGCGTAGCACATTACACTGATCCCGAAGGAAAGGTCGGCTTGTAGGACGGCGTTATGTCGTATTCGACATTACACAACCCTGTGGAACCCCTTGATCTCCAATTGAATCCCCCCCCTTTATTGAATTCGTCTGTCGTATGTACAATGTATCTGAAATATAAAATGCAAGGTTATTTGAAGTGTACCAGACACAAATCCTATCTGGAATATATAAAATACAAATATGAAATACATATGTATGTTCAAATAATTTAAATATTATTTTTTTAAAGAATTTTATTGAATTATACAAAATATGTACGTAGAGTATCCCCATAACTAAAAGCGGCCTAGAATAAACTGTCTGTGCTGAAAGTATCTTAATATATATAAATTACGTGTCACATT
>DWJZ01003751.1:0-16463 GCA_018249125.1 Asbolis capucinus
TTTGCAAAACTCAAAGGTGTGTGAAGTCTGTCAATCTGCACTTGGCCAGCGTGGTGGACTATGGCCTTAACCTTCTCATTCAGAGAAGAGACCCGTGCACAATAGTGGGTCGTGATGGGTTGAGATGATGAAGGAGGCATATGAGCAGACAGGTAACACTCGTGTTACACACATGAGTTTCATTGTTTTGATGATTACAAAAACCGATTTCAAATGCTTCGGACACGTAATACGAAACGATCATTGTCGACGTAGTCGCAACCAGGTAATACGTATAATTAAAGATAACTGGAAAACTGCCCGTCAGATGTCGCTCAAAATTACAAATAATTACGAATAATTGCAACAATACATATGTAGAATACAATACATATACACAACTGGTCGGTATAAATACTAGTTTTTGAACAAAGGAAGAATCATAAAAATCGGAATTTCCAATAAAAAGTTAATAATGAATATTTAGGATAAAAGCAAAATGCTAATAACTCAAAAAGACAGATTTCGCTTCGAGTTACATGAACCTACGGTACAAGTATAACCTCCAGAATCAAAAAAGAATCATCAAAATCGGTGTATTCAATAAAAAGTTATGAGGTAAAAAACAAAAAAAAAATTTAAGTAAAAATAACTCCAAACCTGCTAGTCAGGTGTCGCTCAAAATCAAAAGGCACTAAACGACCAGCATCAGCTTTCGAAAAAAAAAAAGAATTATCAAAATCGGTCGATATATAAAAGTTCTGAGGTAACATATAATTTTCAACATTGTCACAACTAATTAAATACATATTATTAAAGATAACTCGAAAACTGTCCGTCAGATGCCGCATGGAAGTACTCGCTTTTGAATAACAAAAGATTAATTCAAATCGGTGATTGCAATAGAAAGTTATGAACGAACATTAAGAAAAAACCAAAAAATAGCTACGGGACCAGTACGGGAAAAGAAAAACAAAAAAAAGGAAAAAAAACTCCTAATTTACTCGTCAGACGTCGCTTAAAATTAAAAGAAACCACATCGCAACACCAGCTTTCGATAAAAGAAAAAATATCAAAATGGTTCCACTCAGTAAAAAGGTCTCAGATAACATATATAAAAAAATACACACGAATTGAGTACCTCTTCCGTTTTAGAAGTCGTTAAAAATTAGAGAATATGAACCCAGGACCCACCGTTTGCGAGACCAACGTTCTAGTCACTAGGCTACACAGTATTCAAACATGTTTTAGAGTCAAATAAATGAGTATTTAATTATAAGAATTAGATTCTCTGATCAGGTGCATTACATGGAATTGTGACTAAAGACTCGAATTTCGTTATTAATGTTTATTTTTCAAAGTTTGGCAAACTTAATTCGTTTTGGGAACTTTCCCTAGAACTTGGGCGATAATTCGCGGGAAGTTCGCCGTATTTTTTGTTAGTTTATAAATTATGAAGAGCTCTTATAATTATCTTTGTATAATTGAAAGCAGTTAAAGTAATGCAGTAAGAAATATTCTTACTTTAATTTTATTTTATTCGGAAAGCTTACAGCGTCAATCAATAGGATACAACATGATACTTATTGTTTTACAAGTTACACCTTTTAGCAGCTTAAGGCAGTGATAGTCTAGTGGTTTGAAACCCGGTCTCTCAAATAGGAGGACCTAGGATCAATCCCGCGACACACACCTCAATTTTCAAAGTTATGCGTATCAGAAGTGGATTATACTGTGAAGGGAAACATCGTGAATTACCTGCAATCTAGAGAGTTCCCCATTAAGGTCTCGCAAGCAACTACGCGCACCATAAATAGTACTTTTTGAAAATTTTATGTGCACGGAAGGTTTAAGCCTCGGACTTCCTGTTCAAAACCAATGCTCAAACCGTTAGGCTATCACTGTTCTGTACAATTAAAAAATTCCTAAACTATTAAGATATGAAATAAACTCTCATCCATGTTTTTACAGCTTCGGCAGTTCTGTCCGCCTGGTACAGCACTGCCTGTGGGAATTACTTCTCAATCGCAGTCCTACATGAATATCTAAAAGCACTTGTCTCATCAAATATAGATCTTTGTGTCACAGAGTTCATATGGCACAGAAATGAACGTACATATATGCCATACAATTTCGTATAAAACTGTGCATATTTATTGAATACTTAAAATCTTTACATAATTAATTAATATGTTAGATTATTAATTAAAATATATATTTAAATCACACATAGTGATTAATATAATTAAAATATATGTAAACAAGTAGGCCCCCGTGGTGCAGTACCTACATAGATGCCAGCAGCTTTTCCTCTCCGTATAGCAATACTTATACGTTGAGCTAGAAAGATGCCAGCTTTGGGGTCGTTTCGCTTTATTTTTAATTTATTTAAAAAGATATTGAGATCATGACCCTACGGGGGTCCCCTCCAAATGCTTTTAAAAATAAGCTAATACTAATACAATAATAATTATACTAGAAGCTCGGAAGCTTCGGAAGAAACAGTTACCATAAGAAGTAGTTATTGTGACATTACTGCAATAGGTAGACATATGATATCATCTACTTATTTGTACGTATTGATATTCTCTGTAAAACTGTAGTACATCACTTTGCTCTATTGTCTAAGATTTCCGTAGCGTTCGCGTTATAAGAAATGTTTGGTATCTTTTTCACACAAGTTGGGTTACACAAGTTTTCATACGGACACTAAACGATTTTAAAAATATATTACATTTTTTATTCATCAGGAATTATGTAGGATTATATTGATAAAATTGTCTTTCAAATCGCCCCAGTAGTTTTAGAGCCTATTCTCAAACAAACAATCAAATCTTTCCACTCCATAATATTAGTACAAATTATTTTCTTGTTCTAGCTTGCTAAATGAATATTCCATTCAACAATGACATACGAGTGCATAAATATATAATATCCAGTATCTTATCGACTTCATCACCTTCCTACACCATCTTCTAAGAACGATGTATAATAAAAATAAGATTGATGTATAATATTATATAAGTATGTATAATGAACACCGAGTGTACACATAGTCGAAATTAAATCTCTATTTCATTGTTGCCTGTTACATTATTATGTTATATTTTTTTGTTTTTATTTTATTTATTTTTTTATTATTTTAACCCTCTTTGTACTAGTGCCGCAAGCCGAGTTACCGATACGAGTTTGGCCAGCACTGAAAACCGGTATATCCCAGTGATGGGCCTTTTCGGGGTGAGATAAAAGTTACCCACATATATGTACATCACAATATTTTCAAGTACCTGCGTAAAACTAAAAAAACAAAATTAGTCTTTGACAACTAGAGAGCTGGTGGCCATTGTGCATGGAAACGTTAGGCCTAACGTGTGTAATATTATCAAAAAGTTGGTTTGTGAATATTCTATTGATTAAAGTACATAATATCTGGAACTTACTGACTATCATTTTACCTGACTCTGCAACAGGGGGATAATAAAAATTATTGTTATTACATTTATATTATTTTTTGGTATATTATTATAGCATTGTATATTATTCTCATATTTTTTCATAGTATATTATTGTTTAGTTATAAATATATAAATTAATATGTAGTGTAAAACTTAGTCCTACAAATAAACAGTTCTTTTTTTCTTTCTAATTTTCACCGTCTCACGTTAGATCAAAAATATTAGCGGCTAGCTTTTACCCGCGACTATATCTGATTGGAACAAATTTCCATCCTTCATCCATCCATCCAGCAGTGAACAGTTTTTTGGTGTATAACTTTGACAATTAGAGGTGCGTACAAATGACCCCAGGACCTACCATTAGAGAGACCACCGTTCAAACCACTAGGTCACTCTTCAATAAGCTTTTAAGTAGATTCGTCATTTCTATGTAACGTATATTCTATGTTAACATCTCGCTACAACTGACCTCATATAATCGATTTTGACTTTTGCCTGTAGACTACCGTTTCTTTTGAATAAAGAAAACAAGAATAAATAAAATGCAGTACTGTATGCAGGACAATATATCTTCAACTGGTTTTCGCCCGCGGTTAACCACATAGTTTGAAAAATCGTTTATTTCGAAATGTCCACCAATAAGAAAATTATTTTATTCATATTAATTTCATGCACAAAATAATAACTATGTAACAAATGTTGTTTCATTTACAGTTAAAAACAAAATTTTTTTTACATTTCATTTCTCCTAAAATCTTTGGTAATCTATATATACATATATGTACTCGTATATAAAAGAAAGTCGTGTTACACCACTCGAGAACGTCTGAACCAAGATTTTTTGTGGCTTTGGATTTGTTATAGTCCGGAGAAAGATTTATGAAATTTGATATTTAATAATAGAATAATGTTATTATTAAAATAATATTGTTATTAAAATATTATTTACCCAATGAACTCCCAACAAACAGTTCGTGATGTCAAATAGGATTCGTTCATAATTTAGATATTAAACATGGAAAAAGATAGAGTGTGGAATTTTAAATAACTTGCTCATTCAATCGTTTGACATCTAGTATACGTATACAATTTATTAATATTTTAGTTTTTTAAAAATTATTGCTTTTTAAGAAGCTGTACATATATTTTTAAAAAAGTATTCTGAAGCTACAAGTTAGTATCACTCTAAGGTCTCTAAGAAAAATTCTGAACCCACCAATAATAATTATTTGATTTGACAGTAAACTAATAATACAATGTCGTTCATGTTATTAGTTTTAAATATTTAAAAACACAAGCTTTAATTACGGAGCCCTTATACGGAGAAACATAAAGTTTTATAACTATATTGTTAACCGTTAAGGAATTCTCTTGTCTGGAGTCAATCCTGAGCATAGCAGCAGATCATACTTATCATAAAAATGCATTGTCATCGGAACTGAAGCAGTATGTAAAATTTCAGCTCTGTTGTGTCCTAATGTATGTCCTAATGTATGTCTAGTGTCCTACACGTGAAGAGGAAGTGGGTCTAATTAAGCTTGCAAAGTTTGATCCGTAACAATCAAATATACTGTATGTACACTGTAAGTTAAATCAAAGCTTGTTAAAAATTACACATATAAATGAATTTGCAATTATGAAAAAATTCTTTGAATGCAGTTTATATTGCTTTTAAAATAATAATGAAGGTTACTTTATGTTCAAGTTCAATATTAAAGGTACTTGCCCTCCATGCGGCGGTCGTGGGACACCCTATACATATACATATGTACAACATTAGAAATCTGTGCAATATATTGCAATAAAAATGGAAAAATTGTGTGTAAAATGTAACAATAAAAATTATTTTAACATTAATACTAAGTAATTTTACATTAATAAGCTTCTAATTTCATTAATTGCATTGTAATCTAATACAATAAAATGCAATTCGCTTAGGAAGTAAAAGTTACGCGCAAAAATTCTTATTTCTTTTATTTTTTCTTATTTATTTTTTGGAACACTATAAAATATATGTCAACTAGGTTGCCAATATTTTTTGTTTGAATATAGTATTTTTAAAAAAGACCATAAAAAATATACACTTCAAAACTTTATGGAGGAAATAAAAATAGTTTAAATTGTAAATCATTTGTTTTTAATTTTTTTTTTGTTTCCCGCACACGCGCTTAACGGCAGTCGTTTGTAAGGCGTGTTAAAAATAGTGAAATATTTTTTATTAGATTTAGAGTTGCAAAATATACATATTGATATGTTATACCGAAACATAGTATTTTCGCGTTCTATTTTCTTGAACAGGATATAGTACGGAGTCCGAAATACAATAAAATACTATATGATAAGTACGGCTGGCAACCTTTTTCTTAACATTCCATTGTACAAATTGGCAAAAGAAATCATTACTCTTTTTAATATTAGTGTAGAAAATACCAGGTACCAATAATGTGGCCTAGATTGTACAAGCGCTGTATTAATAATTTTTAACATGAATAACGTTTTTGTAACATAAGTGTAATAATTAAACGTATTATACCATAGACTTATTTGTCGATATCGATATCCTCTATAAAACTGTAATACATCATTTTACTCAATACTCAATAGCTTCCGCTGCGTATGCGATGTATGGAAGTTTTTGGATTATTTTTTCACACTGGGTTACATTATCAAAGTTTTCATACGGATGTAACGTTTTTGATACGAGTAGTTCACTACTTTTTGTCGTCTGTTTGCTTGGGAACTACGACGCGGATTTACTTACACGTCAAACTTATAACAGTAAAAGAACTTTTGTATCCATATTATTTTACGATATTGTGGAGTAACTTTGAAAAACAAGAAAATTAAAAGTTTCCTCGATGAAGAAGTAAGTTAAGGACAAGTCGTTCAACTTAACAAACATACGAGGAGTACGAAGGCTGAACCGTGGAAATACTTGTGCAAATTAGGTGCTTCAAAACTTTTAACTCCGGTTTGTTTTATAACATTTACGCTTATAAATTCAGAAGCATGTGTTTTCAATTACAATTTGTAATTGCTGTATACTATCTTGCCTTATGGTTTAAACCTCTCGACCGAAAGGTCCTGAGTTCAAATCCTGCGTGCACCTCTAATTTTCAAGTTATGTGCGTGTCAGAAGTTGATTATCACCTGCTACAGTGAAGCAAAACATCGTGAGCAAACCAGCACTCCCGAGAGTTCCCCAGAGACTCGAAGTTGTGTGATGTTTACGAATTCGCAGTATGCTGGTGTGGTGGACTAAGCCGTGTGATGTACATTTTGAACAATCCCAAGCCCAGCAGAGGGATAGTCATGCGTTGCAATGATGAAAAGCTTGGTCATTCTCGATCATCACATCTTGATTGGAGAACATCAAAGGGTAGATTGCCGAGAGTAGTGAAGAATCCAGTCTTTTAGGATAAGAAATATTTATTGCGTAAAACTTTAAATCATGTTAATATAACCTACGAGTATTATGCAATGTCCACAGTATCCTACAAATTGCGTGATGCCGTAATATTCTAGTGGTACAGTGGACACTTTCGGTATAGTAATAATAATCATCTGCAAAAAGCTAATGTTATTAACACCTGCAAAATTATCAGCAATTTTGGATACATTGAATAAATAGCTGATCCACATTTTAATCAACCAAACATTATTGTCGTTTGGCTAAAATCCCGCGGCAGTAGATACTACCACAGAAATGGGAGAAAAAAATTATTTGGCATATATATAATAATAAATATCTTTGGACTACTCATACACGGCCCTCAGATCCCAAACTAAGCGTCAGCTTAAACTATGGTGATCAGATAAATGATAAACATACATATATATTTTTAAATACATACTTAATAGATATTTATACACCCAGACACACAGAACAAATATTCCTACTCATCACAGAAAAGTTTGGCCTGGGTGGGAATCGAACCCACGACCTTCGCTGTAGTAGTCTGGTTTACCAACGACCAGACCAACCAGCCTGTCAAAGTACGTAAAGCAAAGACACAAAGTGTAGAATCATCGAACTTTAATCAGCAAAGACATTTCTAAAGCTGACAGGAATTACTAAGTTGTTTTCGGCTATATAAGTCCAGTAGCAAAAAAATGAATTTAAGTACTTTGCTATTATCTCGGTCAGTGTGTCCCAAATGTGATTGATACTTGCTACTTGACCACAATAATAAATAAATACTTTGCTATTATCTCGGTAAGTGTTACTCAAATTGTGGAATTGTTTCAATTTTTTATGTTGCTCAACAGTTTGGTAGGAATTGATAATTATTTTTTAACTGAGTGACATATGAAAAATTCAAAGAAGTCGGAGATGGAAGATGAGAGTGAAATGACAAAAGACAAGAGAGTGCTTATTCAAAAGCCCTATACCCTGTAGTATACCCTGGGTTGTAGTCTCCCTTCATTGATACTGATCGAAAACCCGACCTAAGATGGAGGTTCTAGTCACCCATAAACAAGAGGTTTAAAAATAGGCCACCATTAAAAATCGATCAGTACTTTTTACACGCAGGCATTATCATGAACGAGAAAGATCCTGTATGTGGGTAGTGCATTTTTAAAGCTATTATTCCCTTGAACCCGTAAGTAAAGTAAGACGTTGTCGAACCAAGTTGAAGCTTTGAACTTGCTTCTCCAGAGATTGAACTTGGAGTTGTGTGTTGAATTTAGTATGCGCGAACGCGGATGAGAATGCAATACTTAAAATAAAGACTGCTGCTTTATGACGGAGGTGAGGGGGGCGGTGAAGAAAGGTGAGAGGCAGTGAAGAGGAGGTGGACAGTAAAAGGGGGCGCAGTGAAGAGGGAGGGAAGTGTACTGCAGTATGTACGCTAATGGGGAAATAAAATAAACGGGCCATACCAATATTTGGGAAACTCTGACTTAGGGAATTTGTATAGGTTTTGCTTCCTTTGAAAATCGACGCTTCGTCGATTACTTTTTTGCTCCAGAAACAATTGGGACTTCAAATTAGTTTTCAATTTAAATTAGATTACCAGAAATGAAAGGAATGCTTCAGATAAAAGCTTTTTATAAGTTCGTTCCTGCAAGGATATCGTATAATGAATCAATAGTTTGCTTAATGAAAGTAAAAAAAAAATAGTATATACAGGACATTATGAAAATAAATAGCAATAAACATACATTAAACCTTTTAACACCCGTTTTAAAAATTTCTACAAGGCCTAACTTCACAAAATGTACATTTTAGGACAAATGTGACTTGGCATTTTCATAAATTAACATTTCAGATACATTTTTAGTAGTTTAATAGATTTTATTTAAATTAATATAATAGTTATTCTTTACTTTTTACTAATGTAATAAATACATGATATAAAGTATTTATTTAATATATAAATATTTTTTAATAAAAATATTCTATTACGTGAATAAATTAATGAATAAAAGAAAAACCTCCTGCGAATCACTTGTTAGTAGTATATTAAATGTGGCATCCTAACGTAGTTTAATTTGCCTAAATCTTGTACAGAATGCGCCATGTGGACGGCGGCCATGACAGTTTTGTAATTAAACGCCTGAAAATGGCGGGAAGAATCTTCGGAATTTTCCTTAGGTCAGCCAGTGATTTCCTACATAAGAAATTAAAAGTGAAATTTTTAACGACATCTATTTACTCAATCCACTCAACTTTTCATAATATTTAGGTCTTGTAAGTACTTGAGACAAAAGTTCAAACTATAAATCTATAAGATAAATCTATCTACATATATAAAAATAAATCTACAGAAATCTGTGAAGGCGTTTGTTATAAGTAACGACCATAAAAAAAAAAACAAAATCAAGTGGAGATGCAAAAAGAGAGAAAAATAAAATGAAAAGAACGTAGGAGAAAAAACGGAATGATCTGTTTTAATTATAAATTCATTCTGGTAGATTTAGGTACATTTGAAATAATTATTATTATGCATTTATGTATATTGCCTATAGTGACGTTGATAATAATAATTTATTTCAGTTCAAGTCTTTATTAACATCAAATAAATAAAGTCAGCTTTAATCAAATTAAATGGCTATATTAAAAAAAAAGTGTGTTGCTATTAATCTTATAGACCTAATCATTGTAATCTATGTTGTATTCAATTATTTTTATATCATTGTAGACAGGGTTCGGCAACCTTTTCTTATTTAAACCCTACCAATATCTGGTTATTGGTGCGGGCCATATGTTCGCGAGGATCATAAGTGGACTTGTCCAGTATTACAGTTAAAATAGTGATTTGGGTTAATACATAATTGGAGAGGTGACAAGTTCAAGAGACAGTACAGACAGAGAGACTGAGAAAGACAGTACAGTAAACAGAGTATGCTATTTGAATTGTAATAGTAGATCAGATCTATCCAAACGTAGAACCAGATTCTAACCAACAAAACAGTGGCACTTCGGGTTTACCGACAAGATGTGCTGATTCGAAAGCTAAACTGAATTCGGATGACAAAAAAAGGTAGGAAAAATTATTTACCATGTGTGGGTATTCGGCATGGTTTGTGTTTCTACCTCCAACAACAATAAATGTAGGAATTCCTAAGGTCTTTGTACCTATTAATCAAATAAGTAAATACAATGTTAATAGCAGTTCAATATCTTACTTCATTATCTTGAAATATTTTACAATAGTCATGATAATGTAGGATACGAGCCAAACCTCATAGCTCAGGACGCCTAGAGAAGATTCGGTGTACCAGTGCCGTAAAGACGGGTTGACCAATTCAAGCGCCGTAAGCTGACGTCGTAGACCACTCATCAAGAATGACCTCAGACAGGTCTGAAACTAGTTACATGAATTCAACTGTTATATATCACGTTTTTCACCCAAAAGCAGTAGTCGAAGAATAATGTTTTGTTTAATGCCGTCCCAAATGCTACTTTCGTGATGGTTCGTGTATAAGATTCGTGTACTTACTCGTAAATTCTTTGCTGATGTTAAATTCTAATTCATTTGCTGCAAACATCCTATTGAACTATTGCATTCTGTAAAAGAACACATTAAATATTATTATGACACACATGTCCTTCACTTCTTAACTGACTGCGTAAATAATAAAGTACTTATGTAATATTAACAAAAATTACTTTTTTTACGCATGCAAAGCTAATTCGAGTTAAAGTGTAGTCGCACTAGGGTGCCGCTTGCTTCACCCTAGGTGGCCTACCACCTGGGAAAATTCCATTTTTGCTCTCAGGATGGTCGGCCTCCTGATATGGAATCAATCACTCCTGGTAATATGCGTAACCTGGTAAAAGCACTATTCGGCTACGTTTTTTACATGAGGGCCACTAATGTTTTATACTATATTGGTGACACGTTTTATGTCCATCGTGTAAATTGGGCATATGCGAGTTTTCGATCCCGGCATTAAAGTCTCCCAGAAAATCAAGCTGTGCAATTTGGTCCTGATTAATTACATTATCAACAGTATTATTGAGAAGATCGAATAAGCGAGTTGTTTTCTGTTCATCGATGTTCGATTGATACTTACAGGATTATAAAATGTTATCGATTCTATGTCTACTAAACTTCAAGAACTAAAAAAGACAGGACAGATGAACTATCAACTTGCGTCGCTGTCAAGAAAAGAAGGTGCGTCGGCGCCGTCTCTGGTTGGTAATAGACTGATGAAGGTTTAGAGTACAGATCATATATTATGTCATGGGAATATATAGTCATGGGAAGTGCAGCCGCTGTTAAAACAATACATTTTTTCTCTAGCTCTTCATTCTTCTTGTGATCATTCCGAGTAAATAGTGTGGGGAAAGGTACTCGAACGAGGCAAGGAAGGGCCTTTAGTGCGCAATTAACTGGTGTACAAGGTACTGTACTAAATGATCTATTCTGAAACTGGGTCATAAATAAAACTCATAGGTGGACTGTGGAAAAAGAGTTCGAAAAAGACCCAAAAAGTGGACCCCTAAATTACAGTATAATTGTTTAGACAACGATTGCCTTAATTAGAAGCCAAAAAATTGTCCCAAAAGTATCTTTTTCAGCTGAGTATCTAGTTATGATATATTATAGTAGCTTGTTGAAAAGGTTGAAGCTAGCAAATGCCTTTCTGGTACAAAGTATGAAATTCTGATTTTATTAACATTTTAATAATAACTGAAATGAGAATTTTTGTTAACGGGTCTGTATACTTACTAGCGTCACTTATTTATCGACCAGATAAGTCAAATTTTGGTTTTTCTGATTTTTTCCATTGGCATGGGTTTGGGACATCCCGGTTCAAGATTATTGGTGATGAGAACACTAGACGTTGAGCTGGTATACGCTGGGTTTCCCTTGATGGGGTTCTTTGTTGACCTGATGTTGATTGATTTAATCTTGGTTTACCTAGCCCTATCTGAGCTGGTTGGACTGGTCTAGACAAAGGTAGTTTTGACTGAATTGGCATAAAGCTGAGTGGCTGTCTTGTTGTATGTGTGGAATTAATTATAATTGATTAATTGAATTAATTTCTATAAGTACTTTTCTCTACTGAGTTACTATCTATACAATAAGAAAGAATCTTTGAAAACTCATCCTCTAAAAAGTTAAAATTTGTCTTAAAGTGTTGTCAAGTAACATTCAAAGTCCCGATCACGTTTTTAGTACTTACCCTAGCATTTCGATTCGATTGTATGTTCTCTCAGTCTTGTTGTCCATGTATCTGATGATAAAATTGCAGATAAACGGTGTTACTTAGTAGGGTTAAATAAAATGCCTTCTCATAAAAATAAAATATACTATATTTTGTTTCTATGCACTATCTATCTTTTAATGGTTTGAGGCAAAACTTGTTTAACTTGTTGCTTAGATTAAGGTCTTCCAATTTACCTGATGCATCAGGTGTACTAGGAGGCCAAATAAGCAGCCTATTTCATAATAGGGTTTTGTGCATAGACAACAATAACAACAATAATGCATAGACAACAATATGATTATTGAGCAAATAATAAATACAACGATATTTTTTGTTTCGTTTTTTTTTGATATTAACCGAAATAATTTAATATTTACTCATTTATTTAAAATATTTACTACCGAATTTTTATTTTATATTCTATAAGTTAATGCTTGGCTACAAACCCACCAATGCCATCACCAGTGGCGTTTTGTATCTACTCATAGTCTATGTAACCGGCAATCTCATGTTCCTAATTGTTAGTGTAGTCTCCTACCCTTTAGCGATAATGCCGCCTTTTTTGTATGTCCAACTGTTTTTCTTTATATATTGTTTCTCATATTGTGTACACAATAGATAAAAGTAATAGTGTATTGTATATTTAAAACAATTCATAAATAATTGATTTTACTACGACCTTCTGACGTATTAAATATTCCTGATTGCATGAACCCCTCAATAATCCATTTCTTGAGATAAATAATTCTAACACAAAATTTCAATTGTATAAGTTTACGCCTACCCATCTGTCAATAGTTGTGTTGCATGATGGAGTTATTGCTATTTAATACAGCAGGGGCACAAACAGTCAACGACATCATTTGAAAGCCACTTTTGAAGTTTGATCAGGGGCATAGCTATCGCTGTCGATAGCTATTGACATGAGGCCCCCGGGCTACAGGGGCACTTAATGTGTGTAAGCAAAAATTCGTAAAATGTTACCACATTGTCACATAATCTCGTGTTTGTCATACGTTTACCTTTAGTTTTCACTTTAGAAACGACAAAAGTTAAAAAAGCAATCTCTGTTTTTCCTGAAATCTTTACGCTTAAGTTGCCTCGCCCCCCAATTCATTTTGATACAAGGCCCCTCCAAGGTACGGAAATGAATTTTTGCTCAAAATGTGAATACATATGACTAAATATGAAATTATTCGTTTCCTAACTTAGTAAAAACTTCTAAGCGATATAAAAAATTGGTTTCTATCTTAATGTTTTCAACGGGCGATAACCTTTAAAGGATATAACCCCTTGGGTCGAAAATTTTAATATTTTTTTTAAATCAGTTCCTCAGTCGAGTCATAAAAGTGACCAAACTTTAGGTTTAATATTCGTCGATTAAATTTCGTGTAGTTTTCTGTTTTTTCATTTGCATTTTATCAATATTCACGTTGTGTGTATGGTATCTATACAAAATAAAAAAAACATATAACAAAAATGTCTGTGAAGATATTGCTCGTATTATAGAATAAAATATGAAGTTAAACCTATTTTTATGTCAGTCGAAAGAACCATGTTTGAGGCATTAAATAAAAGTCATAAAATTAATGAGCTAAAATGAATATTTATACTTAATTAATATCTATACTTAATTAATATCTATAGTCAATTAATATCTATACTTAATTAATATCTATACTTAATTAATATTTATACGTAATTAATATCTATACTTAATTAATATTTATACTTCAGGTGCATAATGTTGCTGTTTATATAACAATTGAAATCAATAAATTTCTAATTCTGCCAAACTTTACTCTCTATCCAGTCGACGAAGCTGGAGACTCTGGTGTAGATTCCCGGAGAGTTTTTACGCGCGCATCCTCGTCCGAATGACGTCACTCCGATAATGTAGTTCATTCTGTTCGCTGTGCGGATCTTCACTTGAAGAGGACCCCCAGAGTCACCCTGGAAATTCAATAAAGATTCATTTTGATTTAAACTTTAACACAGTAATCAAAATATCTATATATGTATGTATTTCTAAATAAATGTTTATTGGTTATCTGATCACCGCTAACGCTTAGTTTGGGATCAGATGGCTGTGTGTGAATTTTCCCGAATAAATCTAGCAGTTTGTAAATAGATTGTCTATCTTTGTCAATCAAGTCTCATAAATATAGTCAAGACCAATATTTGCTTGGTGATATTGCCTCTATGTCAAGCGTGTCTGCTTGGCTCCAACTCTCTTACTTGATACAGTCGCCAAACGATTCTTGGTTTTCCGGCTAGGAGCTTTATAGCCAGTTTTCCTTTTTTTCTACCCATCATTTTGTCATCCTCCTTCTATTACCCGTCCTGATACGGTATGTATATTTGATATATGTTGGTATCTGGGCTTGGTATATCTGGGGTCATTCCCTTGAATCCCAGACTGGTGTTGTTAATGTCCATGCACGATAGTGATCACTTATCATTAGGTGGTCGGTTCGTTTGTCTGTTTATCCTATAATTTTTTTAAGGGGAATAGCCGATAAATGAACATCACCATTGTGTTTCCATTCAGAGAGAGATCACGGGCTTACACTCAAAATACGAGTAGAAGATGGTTGGAGGTTAAACGAGTTCATCTTGGTTGAAGATATTTTTGCTTATCTTTTACAAATAATTTAGATAATATGACGTGACACAGGATAAATGTGTAAATAAATAAATATCTTTGGACAACTCACATACGGCCATCTGAACCCAAACTGATCGTTAGCGTGTGCTTATATGTGATCAGACAACTGATAAACATACATATATAGTTTTAAATAGATATTTCTATTACACACCCAGACCCACAGAATAAACATTCCTGCTCATCACAGACAAGTTTGGCCTGGGTGGGAATCGAACCCACGATTCACTAACCACTAGACCAACCTGCCTGTTAAACTGTAATAATGTAAACAGCATTTTACTAAATTGTATGCACTCGTGTCTCTATGACTTCTATCCATGCTCTCTCGGTGGTACACTAGTTATGGGACACCCTGGACATATATAAATATATTAATAAATCGAAACAAACTATACCCGACACGTGTCGACACCTCCTGTCAACACGCCGGCACATATCTGGTGACTTCGTAAGCCGTTGAAGTTTCTGTTCCAGTGTGGCCGCAGCAACTCTTCACACAGGAATAAGTCGATTATGTCAACATCAGCGACTTGCAAATTTGCTGCCATAATAGTTACAGCTGTCAGATAAAAGAATTTGTGTCAATTAAACACTAAAAAAGCAGTAATTGATAATTTATTGGAGGTAGAGAGGTAGCTAGATAGGAGAACTTAAGGTAGTGATTAGAAGAAACGATAATTACTTATACAGATAATTCATTAATGATTTTTACTTATAAAGTTGTTAATTTGTTACGTTGTGGTTTGAGAGTACTAACGGTGTCCAAAGAAATTAGCAAAAGAACTAACGGATAAAGTGAAAATGCTAACTACAGGTAACAACGAAATCCTATAAATGGATCTAAGACATTATTGAGAACAATTGAAATAAATTAAAAAATATATAATATTGAGTTATATTGCAATTAAAAATATATTAATAAAAATAAACATATTAATTTTTTCAGGGTATCATAAATATTATTTTGCTAAATTTTTTGAAAGCATGTAAAATCGTCAGAATGGCTTGTATATGGTGTATACATATATTGTAATGCGCCTTGTAGGTAATAGTAAGTTAAGATATTATATCTTTTTGCAGTCGATAGGTATTATATGTACACAAGTAAACCCTTTTATCAACATTATGGATGTTCCCACTATGCTTCTGACCTCAAAAGCATATGGGTTTGATATAGACAGAAGTATAAGATAGCCAGTTTAACTTGATGAGTTTAAAAAGAATCAAACTGCCATAAAAATCTCTTACCTGCGTCAACATACCCCCAACCCGTAACAAGGGCTCGATCTCCTAACGGACGGAGATCATTCTGAGTCCACAAACACGCTGGTCGTATAAAATCAAATTTTAACTCTTTCTTCATCTCAACCAAAGCAATATCGAAATATTGTCTTGGAGAAGAATACTGAGGATGGACTATAATTTGGGCAATTTCTGCATCGTAGGGTTTATCAGTTTCGTCCTGTAAAAATAAAAATATTCTTTCATTAATTGCAACCCATAATTGTTTCACTGCTGGGTTCGGGTCTGCCCTGACAATGTGAGGGGTAAAGGCCATGATCCACCACGCTGACCGAGAGCTGATTGACTTCAAACACCTTTGTGAACTCTTATGGAGAAATCCCAGGAGTGCAGGTTTCCTCACGATGTTTTCCTTCACTATAGCAAGTGATAATCAACTTCTTCTTCGGGTG
>DWJZ01003752.1:0-16463 GCA_018249125.1 Asbolis capucinus
TTTATGCCGGAAATCCCACGGTATCGGAATTTACGCGGGAAAAACTTCTACAAGTATGGGTTAAACAAACATATGAATATAAAACTAACAAGTCTGTGTGTCTACTCGGATAAACTCCTAACGTACGAAGTAGCGGGTTCAGGGACTGAATAGTTTTCTCTAAGGAACATGGGACCAAAATGAAACGAAGAACCCTCCCGCACTAATCTCCCTTTCACTCTGTGTAGTGCATATATTGTGTTCCTGTGTTTAGTGAGGTGCAGAGTCCTTACCACGCGGGTGAAGCCGCGCGTGTTAACTAGTTATTACATAAATCGAATCGCCTTTTGAAAATGCATATTGTAATGAAAAGCCTCCAATACAGCAGGTGTACGCTGTGAAGGTTCCCGTAACTTCAGGGACTGTTAACTCTATGATTTTCTTGCATAAACACACAACATACACAAGGCTGCTCCTTCCGACAGTGGAAGAATGGCCTTCCCACGACCTCCCGCTGGCAGGCATCTCTCGCTTGCTCACTCATTTCTTGAGAAATTATTTTCGTTTTGAAATTGTCTCATTATTGTCTGCCATTGTTCGACAATAGCGAATGATGAATAGAACTACCTGTGATTCCTTCTGCCGATGAGTACCCTGAGGGGTTTGATATAAGAGTCTTTTATATCTATGTGTGTATAGATACTGTACATATAGCAACCGAGTCCTTTTCACGAGAAGAAAATAGTCAAAGAGGTATCCCCATGATATAAGCCAAAAAGAGGTGAGAACTGGTCGAGCTGACCACTTATCGTTTAAAAATTCGAGTGGTCACAGAATCAACTGGAGGAACAGAAACTCCAAGAACTGTTTTGGTTCCCTGTACTAAATTATTGACATATCAAAAAGCATACATTGCTCACACACATTTTTATATCCCACACTAGGATCCACTATGTCATACTCCACACTATCAACTATCTCCACTCACAAAACACGTCGATCCGTCGCTCCTATTCTAAGTGAAAGATATTTATTATAAATATAAAGACAGGCAAATACTCTTATACAAACTCATGTACTTTAACCATTTGTACATAATATTAGTTCAATTTATTTCGCGTAAAACATTAATCAAACGATAATTCACAGGCAAGTAACACAATTTTTTCATTCCTTATATTGAATAAATCATTAATTTAATTTGTCACAAAATAAACTATTACCCCAATATTACCAAAGTTCGGATGCGTACGTTTCGAAAATAGATACCTAATTCATTGTAAATCTCTTGAAACATGATGGTTTTGTTTTGAATATTGAATAAGAATAAAAGTGTAGCTACGAGCACAACTAGCATTGAAATGTTTTTGCATTCATGTAAGTACGAGATGCGGTGGGGCAGGAGATTGCAGTTAACGTCACAGCAATAAAAAAAAAGAAAAAAATATTTAAAGTAAGTAAGGAAATATAGAAATAATTTATGCTTTGAAGATTCTGAAATATTCATAATCTACATACACTTTCGACCTTACAAGCTATTCTCAAAAAAGCGAATAGATTTTAAAAAATCAATAAACCACAATTTTTAATCATATTATCGAACGAAAGCTGTTGGCTCCGTTAGGCCATAACTTTTTAAAAGGCTAAGTCAATTAAGCAATCAGCCAGCTAGTCGTGCTCTCAATCGCGTCGATAGGTGCTTCATCAAACAATGACGCGTCGAAAAGCAGGTGCCACGTGCGATCCGAATTTTTTCAGCCCACCCTCGGCCAACTGGTTCGAAACTTGAAAATGAAGCTGATATAAAGTATCGCAAATACTTGTCATGTTATGGCCGAAGCGACTCCTGTGTCACTTCTCTTAGTTTAAAATTTGAACTGATATCGCGTCTTATTATTTTGAGTTGCGTAGCAAATTTGGAACTCATAATTTCGCCATGTCCGTTCGCGACCTAACACACAGACAGTAAATTGGTACTTCAAAAAGAAAGGCAATAAAGAAATGGAATAAAACATTGAAATATATTTTTAATTCTGTGTAAAATGGAAATGATTTTTTGTGACATCGTTTAAAATCCGTATGGAAAAACATTTTTTATTTAGGATTTCATTTGATAGATACGAGTATGAAAGTACAAAGTGATTTTGTTAGACTCATGTGGAGGAAGTACATTGTTTACTATCCCTCTAATGTAGGTCACAGAAATTAAAAAAATAATCATGGTAACATATACATTATTATAATTAATTTGGAGGAAAATCTAACGCTTAAGTACGCTCAACAGAGTACCTACCCAGGTGAGTTGTTGTCGAAAATATGACATTATTATTGCGTGCGGATTGACATGCTCTTGATAGGTTGGTTTTAATCTTATCTATATCCATCTACATATATTACATGTCATTACTTAATTTGAAATGTCGATGATGAAAGTGTATTTCATTAATATTATTATATTATTATTATAGCTTTTGTTGCTAAATTAACGATGTACATACATATTTCAAGTCGTCTTTGTTTCATATCATAACACGTAAATTTAAAGGGTAAAAAAATTTCGACAGTAAAAACAATATAAAAAATAGACTACTTTTCCAACAAGGTACATCACTTCTACCTTTTTAGTAAAAACTGTTTTACGATTTTTTACCAACACTACGGACAAAGCAAAGTATTAACACAGTCCTTTAAGAGCATAAAATATAATATTTGTGGGTAGGTTTTGCGCGCGCGCTCTCGCACGTGCTGCCATCTGTCGCAGGAAGCGGCACTCGAGCGCGGCACGGGCTTCTCTTCAGATAAACGCTGCGTGACACCGCGTGACAGCACAGGTGCGAGGGGACACGAAACCCCTAGCTTTGAAGACCAGCATTTTTTTTTAATAATTGAGATAAAATACGCTTCAAATAGAAAGAAAAAAAAATATATTTTCTGAGCCTCTTATGATACTGAAACATTCCAAAAACAAAATCTAAATTCAAAATTGAATATTTAAAACACTACGATATATTTTTAGTACCGAATTTCATAACATTATATCAATCAGCAAGTTTATTAGGTGCCCATAGTGATAAACTGAACGCTACATTTGGTATCATCTCATAGAACTTGCTACAAATGTATCTTTGTCACTCTTGTCTCTTTTTCTTCAATTCTGTTCTAATTAAAATAATAAAAACCATCAAAGATCCGCGATTGCTCAAAATGGCATCCGTGTCCATGTTATATAATGAAAATGGCAATATTTCATTCTGGTATCACCTTTATTGTCGTCGTAAAACCACTGCGTCCTTACTAATATTATGAATGCAAAAGTAACTGTGTCTGTCCGTTTGTGGGTAACGCTATGGCGCTTAAACGAGTAAACAGATTTTGATGAAAATTGGTACAGGAATAGAACAGGAATGGAAGAATGAATATAGGTCACTTTTTACCCCGAAAAAGGATTAAACAGGTCGAAATAAAAGATGAAAGTTTGTATGACAGTGAGACATCGTTGGATATAAAACCGTAAAACTAAATAATTAAGTACCTATATCTTATATATTTTTTGAAATTACGAAATGCGAGAAGGTAAAATAGCAGTACTTAGATATAGGGAGGAGAGCAAAAACTGCTCCACATGGAGGTAGTCGCGGGATAAAACTAATTGTATTCAAATCAAATATATTTTACGACTAAATAACTCAGCATCTTCCTTATTAAACAAAATTTAAGTGTATACGGTAAGTTTAGTGGCAGGGTGGCAGCAGTTCCATCTACATACCGATCACACTCAATTATTTTCAATCTCAAAATTATTTTAAATTAAATAATATCAATTGTCAAAATTATTTTAAATATACGCTCGTAACTAGTTGGCTTATGTCATTCTTAAGCGATCGGCAAAATTAAGCAACGGCGGGTGGGGGTAGTAGGCGGCATAATGACAGCCAGTGATGAACATCTTGAGCGCTCCGAGCATCAAAGAGCACATAAAGCCGCGGTGCCTTTGTTCATTACTGTTGTTATTGCATATTGGAGGCATGCGTCGGCATAAAAACTTTCCACCTTTGGATTGGCCACTACCCTCTCCAATGCGCACTGGAGAGCCGTCAGTCAGATGTGGGCCTTTAATGCCCCAACGAAATAAGAACAAGTGACAAAGGCACTTGTCTATTTTCATCGTGTTACATCCTATGTCCTAATTGTTTTTACAAATTTTTTTTGTATAAGAATGTTATGTTGTTTGGCTAGATTTAATTCATCTCTGACTGCAGCCATTAGAAGGTGATTTCCAGAATGGTCTCGCAATCCAAATACCATTACAAAATGTATAGCTCCTGATCAAAACGATAACAAATTTAGTAACGGCAGACATCATATTTTCCCCGGTACTTAACCATATTACTCATACAGAATCCATATCTCACGGCAGCTCGGAGATACCTACATCGAAGTTATACCGTCGCACGTACTCAATATGGAAATTGCATCAAAAATGCGTCGTGAAGGTAGGCAGTAGGTAAGGTACAAGTAGGAAGATTTCGCGGAGCCGCAAAACGACAAAGTGGGCCGGCGGGCAGCACGTAGGCATGTTAATTGGACGCAATGACCACTGATGCCATAAAGGAGCCGTGTGGGTAGAGCGACGTTCCGTCTAAAACCACGACCAGCCGCAAGAGCTCCACCTTTGTATTAAATACCTCTGAGACGCCGTGGAAACGACTGCCGGGGAACGGCGGGGCAGGCCAGCGGGAGCTGGTGTCTGCAGACGCCGGTGGATGTCACCGATCGTCTCGGCTCGCCTCACTTGATGTGTTCATTCACAGTTTTGCCTGGCGCTGGTCGTAATAAAATCATTTCGTGACTTATATTACCGCTAGCGGAAGTACTTAGTCGTGAGAGGATACAGCATACAGCAGTACTCCTTTAATACCGACTACCGTCACATGCCAATTGTTCACTGGTAGGTATGAATGAGAACATGCTTATGAATCAAAATTCCTAAAAGTGGTTCTTCCTTGGTAGAGCTTAGTAACGTCCATTTCAAATACCTGTATAAATTAAAACAATAAAAACACGCGGTCGCGGTTTGTATGGACAACAGAAATATCACAATCAAAAACACCAATGACCCAAGAACAAATATTTATCTTTCACATCTTTCCCGGCCAGATCGAACCGATGTTACATAGGCAGGGTCGCTTCGATCCATAATAAAATGAAATACCAAATATAGCAAAAACATTTTATGCTTGCTTTATCTAATTCCGTCGAGAAATGTTCGTTAATTTATTCTATTATATCTGGTTGCTGATTAAATAATTGTTATATAACATTATTGAGAGGTTTACATGTTGAAGCGCAAGATTTGCTGAATCCTCGACTTTGTGTAGAGATCCAGGAGGCAGCACTTGCGCTCCTGCCACCACAACACAACAGTTCACAGAATAGATTTATTACTTAGTGCTTCTTTAATTTTTTATCTTGCTTATATAAAGGAAAACAAAAAATCTAAAATTAACGTTGTAATTGCGCGATATAACAGTGCATCACCATCTCAACCCATCACGGCCCACTATTGAGCACGGGTCTCTTCTCTGAATGTTAAGACCATAGTCCACCACGCTGGACAAGTGCGGGTTGGCAGACTTCACTCACCCTTGACTTTCACACACTTTTTGCAAACTCCCCGGCATGCATGTTTCCTCACGATGTTTTCCTTCACCGTTATAGCAAGTGACATTTAATAGCTTAAAACGCATTAGGAAAAGTGCACGCCCTGGGATTCAAACCCGGACCCCCGAGTAGGAGGCCGAATTCTTAACCACCAGACTATCACCGCTTACTTAACAGTACATAGGATTAGGTTAATCCTGGTCATTACAGATATTCAATTTGGGCTCGTGGCAAGCTACACAATTATGTACCTATTAGTTGGGCGGACATGACAAGATCAATAGGTGGATAGTAAATTCAATTGCTGTTTTATATATTCAGTATTCACCTGTGTGGTGCAAGACAAGAGTTATTTAAACGAAACTTATACTTAGTTATAAAATGCTCATGAGCCAAGCGCTTGAGTAGGTGATGGGTGTTTGGCCGAGTTAAGCAACAGGAGTCATGGTCGGTAAGTGGAAGTCGGTCTCGGTTGTTATAGAAAGAATACCGTAAAGGCAGAGCTGTCCACTAACGCTTCCACCAATCCGTATTAAAACAGCATCGTGTACGCCTCCTCAACCCGAAGATATTAGTTTTGTACCGAAGACATCAACATTCCTAACTATTATAAAAAAAAACTTATAAGATTACCTTTATTCACTCTGTTATTAGATATGGCTGGTTACATTCTCAGTGATGAATTGTTGCCTGATAGTGTAAAAGTTGAGGAAATGATTGCATTGATGATGCAATGAGGATATAAATAAAAGTATAAAGTAACGTTATCGATTTGAAATTATCAATGCGCAATATTTTGCAATGTTATGTATGACGAATGTAGATTCTCATTTTCTACATGTCTATAAATAGCTATAGACATAGAAGCAGACGTGAATGGACGATAGATAATGCCGTCGGTGAATGAGTAAAGCATTGACACATTTGTAAAAGCCCGTACCGTTGCGTTTCACAAGGGTTTAACGACGCAGTAAACACATTTCCCCAAATCCCTATTCACGCCCGTCGACATCCGCCTAATTCCTACAAAATGAGCGAGGTGCTTTAAGTATCGAACCAAAAACAGCTTTTAATCTACTCGGAGCGGCGTCTATTTCTGTCGTTGTCCATCCAGTGGGAGCTCGTGATACGCTATTCCGGGCAGGGCAGGTTTTCGGGGAATGTCAACAAACGAACGGGCACTCATTCAATGAACTCTGTGCATGCGACGCCGGTGGCGCGGACCGGTCCCGGGTAGGTACCTATTCATAAAAATATGCTCCCGGAGCCTCAATGGGCTGTCACGATGGCGAGCCGTCGAGTTGCGTCGGCGCAGCTTTTTCTAGGTCTCTCAGAGCGAGCCGCGAGCCGAGCCGTTCCGAGGCCCGCCGCAATAAAAACCCGATTGTTCCTGATTCGATTTCGTTTAATTACGAGAGAAAACCTCACCTCTACTTTCGTTCGCGTGCTAACGTCGGTTTGTACATAAATATTATTAATTTTAATGGACTATTAATCAATTTCACGGCGATCGAGCGTTATCTGTGAACTAATTTAAATAACAGGTGTAAACGTATTGCACAAGTTAACGAAAACTGTTTATAATTGTGGGCGGCGAGTGCGGCTTGCCCAATCGCTCATTTAAATATTTGCACAACTTAGATTATTTGATAGCAACTGTGTATCGACGTATTAAGATCAATTAACAAAAACTTAGGTATCTTCATCTAAAACCAGGTCAAGATCAAAATGATTATCGAATGTGAATACTCTGCCTCTGTTCCAAGGAGTTACTGTTAACTGACTCAAGTTTTCTTCTGTTAACATATGTACTCGTAGGTAAGTCAGGAGGTGCTTCATGCATGCAACATATTGCTACATACATAGTAACGAGTCCTGGTAAGCAAGAATTGAAAATGCATTTTTCCTCTAGACTAGAATTTTCCTCTGGACTAGACCTTTCCTCTAAATTTCGTTATTTCAGTGTGACAACAAATCAAAAACAGTTTTAAGGATTTAGTTTCGTATAATTTTCTTTTAACAAATTATCAATAGAAAACTGTATAATTAACAATGTAGCGTCTTAACAGATATTTCAAAATGTTTCGCGATGTAGGTAATATTTTACATATACATACTTTGGAATGTTCATATAAACAATCTCATATGAATCGAGGCAGGAGCGCTGGAGGCCTGCGGGCTCGGAAGCTGACAAGGCGGAATATCACAAATACGTCAATCATTAAATAGCCACGGAATGGTACAACGGTCTACAATAAAACGATGCCGGCTTCACAGCTTCCGGCGGCTTCCGTCCAACAGCTCACAGCCAGCAACTAATTTACTATTTTTTTAACCACTCGTCCAGTGCAACCTCAGAGACATGTACAGGAAATTATAGAACAAAAACTGACAAACAATCATACGATAGATTTCATTCATAGAAATTATATTATCGATAGAGACAGATGAAACATTTGGATACACGAAGGTAGGTCGCACCGGAGGGGCGGGGTTTACCACCATCCAGTTTTACAATTTTTATAAGGAGATTCATAATGAGATTACAAGTAACGAGGGAATACCATGACAACGCGAGGCCGTGCTTAGCAAGGTTTAATGGATGCAACCGTTAATAGGTGTTAGGCGAGTTGGAGCGGTTCATCGTATAGTTTTAACTAAATAAAGCAGTCAATAAATAAACGATCATAAATATCTCATAAATACCTACACAGGCTATATTTACAGAAGCCTTCCGCTTTCGGCTCTTCGGCCTTCGATGAATATAATACAGCCGTATCCCGGCGGGATATCAGGACTAATTAAAAGTAAAGTAAAGCTGCCGGCTTAACATTCGTATTACAAAATAATACTGACACCAGTAAAACACGCTTTCCGCGGGATGGAATGTGCGGGCTCTGCGCGGGCCTGACCACTGCTGCCTCTCTTCCTGCGGCACAGCCGAGAGAGGAAGGTGGCCGACCCGCGCTGGCCCTCTATATCGACTTCATGACCAGTCTCTGCCCCCGAGCTGCAACGGGACACCTGTCAGCTGTACATCGGTGGCCCCATGCAGCACGGGCACAGAGTACATTGTCATATATACATAAGGGCCCATTTCCTATATATTTGCTACATTACAAAACAATAACATGCAGGGAGCCAAGGGCACCAACAGAAACATATTACAGCCCGCTCGGGACAAAGTGTACTGACTCCGTTAACATTACTTTTCCAATGAGAACTCCAATAAGAGTATTCTGTTCCTATACAAAACCACTACGGAGCTCAGTCACTTTGCCTCGTCGGGGTAGGCACCTGTATTCACAGATACAGGCCCGATAATACAACAACACGGCTCTACTTGAAGCTAGTAGCATTAGGTACATGGCGGTCACCCATCCGACGAGTCCAATACACTGAACACCAACAAAATAATACAGATTACGATCCACGAGAGAACTTCGAGGGACTGAAAATTTCACAGCGCCGCTGCGCCTACCGTCCGGTATATACAAAACAAATTCCTTCCAAATAAATTATAAGCTTTGTAAAATAATTATCACATAAATTTTTCTTACATCTCCCGTAGTATCCACATAACTTACAACATAATCTAACTATATGTACACAGAAACAGTATGAAGAGCGGTAGTCCACGGCACTGGCACTGGCACTGGCACTAACGCGGAGGCGGGGCCGGGGCCGGGGGCTGCGTGCAGAGCCGCACGGGCTGGCGCGGCGCCGCCACGGCCACCAGCTGCACGAGCCCGCGCTCCTCCTGCGGCGGCGCCTTGTCGCGCCGGTGCAGCCGCACCCACGCCCCGAAGCAGACTAGAATCGCGAGAAACACCGCGACGGTCGCGCCGCCCGCGATCGACGCCGTCTCCATCATCAGCTGCCGGCTCGTCAGCACATACGAGTCGTCCAGATCCTTGAACTCGCAGCGCTGCCCCACAAACCCGCTGCGACACTCGCAGTTGTAGATGGGGCTGTCGGAGATGACGACGGTGAAGCAGGCGCCGCCGTTGAGGCAGTAGTACTCGGAGTAGTCTCGCTCGCACTCGAAGGTGGGAAAGGTGACGTTGAGCCGCGGCTGCGGCTGCGGCTGCGGCGGCGGGCGTTGCGGGCGCGCGGGCCGCGCCGGCCGCTTCGAGATGGAGCTCGAGCACGCGCCCGCCAGCGCCCAGGCCGTCGACACCACCGCCCACCACACTACCAACGACTGCATTGTCGCGCTCGCCGCTCGCGGTACCTACACGATTTTGACATTGGACGGTGACTTATACGAAATCCGAGAGGCGATGACATGACCGCTTTCGAATTTCGAACTCGAACCCTTCGCTCGCATCCGCGTCGGCGGGCCGCCCAGACATGTTTCCTGTGTCAACTTTTTTTACGTCGACGATCACTCGCTCATGACGGAGGCGCGGTTTCTACGAGCGCCCGAGATATCGCATCGATCCCTCCGCGGTCATGTCGAAAGTGAAACACTAGAGTGGACAGTACACTTTGATCGTAGCTTGCAATTATTCACGGAGCACATACACACAATGTCCCGTTCGAAATGATACACACAAAATGGTGCTGAGCGAAACGGACTCGCACTGCGCTCGCCGAGTTCTCTAAACGCGACTGACGGAAAGCGTCTACTGCATCCGCCATCTGCCGACGGGAATGAATACGGTGAACTCGCCGCTATAAACTTGTGTGCGCTCTACACAGGCACAATACCTGTGTTCGTACGTCAAAATTTAACAGGTGTGCGTTCGGAAATTGAATGTGTGGGTAAACCTTTTTTCTTTTGTATAGACTATGGGACAAAGAGATTAAAAAAATCTCTTTGGCATGGGATTATAGAGGCATTAAATAAATACTACCTCCCTTCTCATAGCTTAGCGACTTTAAACTTAATGCAGAGTAGCAGAGAACTTGTGTATTAATAAAGTTTAGGTATCGTTATCATAAGAAAAAAGTTTCCTCATATTTTTTTATTGATGAGTAGCCCTATTAAATGATACAAAATTTATTTATTTGATAACTTGTATAGCCCTGGCATTGTAATAAATTCAATGTCAATATTTAAAATGAACTCAAAGATTTTTGATATCATTTGCCGTAAAATATATGGTCTAAAATTGTTAAAAAGATTCTTTCTGAACAAATCTCCTGGATTTGAAATGAAATTTTATTTGTATAAAAACGAAAATATTATTTAGTATAAATTGAAGCAAATAAATCATTATTTATAAATTTTCCAATTTATATGTTCTCAACTTTTTTAGCATTTTCAGCAACATGATAAGTATGTGTTTAGATGTAAAGCACATTTATAATTCTATGAATATATGACTTCATAGGATTATCAGTACTTTATACGTTTAATTTTAGTTTCTTACAAAATACAAAATAATGATTCAATTCAATGCTAATAATGGTTTAAACCATATATTCCAAATTAAATAGCCTCTGCAATTATGTTATTGGTTTCATTTCTGAACACACACGACTGCTGTGACTGCTTACATGACAGTAACTGTCATAAACATGAATGACATTATTTACAACGACAGTTCTTTTATTTTTCTTATTGTGGAATAGTTATTTCTGAACTCCTTTCTTTGCAAATACATGAAATTTATTAAAAACTAATGTCTTTATCAAGTGTTCTGTTATAAATGAAATTATGTATCTAGTTTCTGTACATTTTTAACACAAAGATAAGTGAAAAATGTCTGATTCAAAGTTGAAATCCTTAAATCTGAACCCTTCTCCTACATTACAGTGTAAAGATCTACACGAGTACTTGAAAAGCCGATCTCCTCAGTTCCTGGAAACACTGTACAACTACCCCACAATATGTTTAGCAGTTTATCGGTAAGACTCACAAGGCTACCTAGTACACTTTTTTGCGTCTTTGAGGTTATATTGGTATCCTTTCAAGACATTAATTTTATACTTACTCGCATTTTCGTAACCTATACTCGAATCACATCATGGAATTGAAGTATAATTGACCGTACATACAAAATATTAGTAAAACTTGCACAACAGGTCTTATAAAATTAAACACCAATAGTGCATAGCACAGTTAAAACTAGATTCTATAAAAAACATTTTAATCTGGTGTTCAAGTCATTTAAACTATGTAATATGTTTCTAATACAATGCTACAAACTAGCAACCTAATGAGTGTTAGATTTGTCATTGATAATGTTAACTATCTTTCTTTCCGCATGCCATTGAAATAACTGTTAAGGCGAAAGAACCTTAAAGTTCTATTTTTAACCATTTAACTAGTACTGGTGTTTTTATGACATCTATCAATCTATATAGAGTTAGTATTTATTTCATGGTCTATATTGCATGGAAAAAGAAAATATGAAGTGAGAAATAAACTTGGATTTATTTAAAGGTTAAAATATGCATTTACCTTTTATTTCCTTGCTGCTTGAATTTTTATAATGTAAGGAAGCTAGTTGATAGTTTTATATTAAGTTGTCATAATAATAGAAAGGTATAAATCACATCAGTTGAACTATCATTTCATATTTATTAATCCATGATAATAATTTATTTGTTGTCTGTCAAACTTTTGATTTGTTTCTTGTAAATAAAAATGTGAATGGCTAAAATATATGAATATTAGGGAATGTGAATATTTATGTAATTACATTGCTATTTTTTCAGAAAGCAAAGACTGAAAGAAATGTCATAAATTAAATTGGCATTTATGTATTGTTTTGATTACAGTGAACTCCCAGAACTAGCTCGACACTTTGTAATTAGACTGCTATTTGTAGAACAACCAGTTCCTCAAGCAGTGGTTGCCTCGTGGGTCAGCCAGACACATGCCAAGTATGACATAAGTATTATTATCATTGATATACATTTGTATATTGATATGATTCAGTTCATACATATATTGTTGCTTTATCTGCCTTTGTGCTTCATAGATCATAATTAAAAAACAAAGTCTATTCATTTGTTTTTTTTTTATTAAATCAGAGAACAGAGCAAAGCATGTGAAGCCCTATCAGAGCTGTCAGTGTGGCAGGAAGCCCCTATTCCAGGAGGCCTCCCAGGATGGATGCTTGCACAGTCTTTCAAGAAGAATTTAAAAGTGGCACTTCTCGGAGGGTAAGATTTTTTTTTTCTATAGTAGTTATATATTTCTTTTAATTTACGGTCTTACATGCACATATAGGGACCTGAAATTAAATAGGTTACCAATCTGATCCTTAGTCAGGGAATATATAACTTTACTTTTAATAAACTCATAAACAATTCCAGTGGGCGCCCCTGGAGCATGTCTTCCTCACTGGAGCCGGACGGCAAGGCGCGCGACGTGGCGTTCCTCGACGCATACGCTCTGGAGCGCTGGCAGTGTGTGCTGCACTACATGGTGGGCAGTGCGCAGACTGAAGGCATCAGCGCTGATGCTGTTAGGATCCTGCTGCATGCTGGACTCATGACCAGGTACTGCTCATCCACGCTTCTTCCTCCTTGTCCACATCTGTTGTCGTTACACGTGAGGAAATATCTTAGAATACTAAGCTGCAAATGATTCATTGGGTTGTTGACATGTGTGAATTATGAAGCTTTTGCTAGTGCTCCAAAAGTAGTATGTCTAGCCAAGACACTATTTCTAAACTAGATAATCAAAGTTAGGTATGTTGTGAAAGAAAGTGGTTTACCACTCTCCAGAAGTGCCACTTGATCCATTTATCTTGTAATATTGAGGAACTGTAGAACGGTGCCAAGAAGATCAGCTTTCCCCTTTACCAAATGAACAATAGATTCAAAGTTATAATATAGTTACAATATGGTTTCAGAGACGCAGACGACGGGTCTGCAGTGATCACTCGGGCCGGCTTCCAGTTCCTCCTGCTCAGTACAGCTAAACAAGTATGATGTTTCTTCTGAACTTTTTTACGACTTCTCATCATAAGATGTTGTTGTTTGTCCACCTATTCAACTTTCACAAGGCAGGAAATTTTGTTGGAGTTGCTCATATTTTACATAATGCAACAGAAAAAGTTACGGCGCTATATGGGCAGGATTGATGTTACAAAATCATCAATATTTGTACGTCAACAATAATACAAAAAAAAAGGGTCCCCTAACAAGAAATCATAATTTTTCAACATTGTAACTTATTAACGGTGTTACACACCCATTTCACTGTTCCAGATATATGTTGCTATAGTAATCCTAGTTAGACAATGTAGAAGTAAAATATATTTTTTCAGGGATAGTCGACAAATGATCAATATTTTTTTTGCCAATGTATTTTAAGTGCCTAATGTTGTGTGCAGGTGTGGGTGTTCCTGCAACACTACCTGCAGACAGCGGAGAAGCGCAGCCTAAGCGCCGCCGACTGCCTGGCCTTCCTCTACCAGCTCAGCTTCAGCACCCTCGGAAAGGTCTGTACTTATATCTCTTATTTATAAAAGATAGGTTAAAAGAGTTTCATGTTTTCCAGCAGGCAGTCCAGATTTGGTACACATATTCTGTCATTAACGACTCTGAGTGTGGAATAATAATCACTTCAAGATACAGGTTATTTGGCCTTTTCTGACAAAACCGTCAAATACAGCGTGTTAGCCCTAACTGTCATACCAGTCATTCCTTCAAATTTCAAATATCATTCGTCATCTTAAGAACTAACAGAAAGTCTGTCGGCTGACAGTAGTGTCCACTCTTCACTGCCAGCAGATAGCAGCAGATAGTGCTTGTTACAAAAAGATCTCCTTCTCACAGGACTACAGCACAGAAGGCATGAGCAACAACATGCTGGTGTTTCTGCAGCATTTGAGGGAGTTCGGCCTCGTTTACCAGCGGAAGGTGAGCTTTACACCACCATACGTCATATTTTAGAATCATCATCATTGGAACCCACAACTGTCCCACTTCTTGGTACGAGTCCTCTAATAATGAAAAATGGACTCAGCTTCGAGAACTTTATGGGTAACTCTCAGATGTGCACAATCTTCCCACGATATTAGAATCTAAAGCGTGAGATTGAGATTATGTATGTTGGAGTGTTGTCATGGGTGACAGAAAATAGCCTCTTGATATAAAGATTGAAAGGCGCAATAAAGTGTTTAAAGCTTATATCCTGTGGGTCTACTTGTTTGGTGCACTCATAGTGAGGTGGTGATGTGAACCATTTGCCAAAACATCAAGTACCAATCTACTTGATATTAGACATCTATTCATTTACTTACTACCTACTTTGCGAGAGCCTGTTTGTTATATTAGAAAACCTGTTACGGGTCACCAGGGCCCTCCCGTGAAAATGTTTATAAATTTTTACGCTTCAGTTATTGCAAACAAATATAATATATGATTTAAATGTAGTCGTATTTTCATAAAAAGTTACGTTAAACAAAATAAAGTTATCTTATAGTAAAATAATAACTTATTTATTAACTAAACTTAAATATTACCCGGACTATTAAAATTAAAAGTATTAAGGTAAACTCAGAGAAAGTATGCAGAAAGCTACCATTTTATTCAAGAATTCATTAAAAATACATTATATCACTCAATAAAAGCATTACACAGTATGCTCACTACTGTATATTTGATACGCACAGCTATTTCAGTACTGTCAATGACAAATGAGCCTTATGACGTATAAAGTTACGGTCGCATTTCGAGTGCAGACAGAATCTTGGTTAATATATTGTACGCGTGTGTGTATCAGCGCAAGGCGGGCAGGTTTTACCCGACGCGGCTGGCGCTGAACCTGACGAGCGTGCGGTCGGGCTGCGCGCCGGCGGCGGCGGCGGGCGCGGCGCCCGGCTACATCCTGGTCGAAACCAACTACCGCGTCTACGCCTACACGCAGAGCAGCCTGCAGGTCGCGCTGCTCGGGCTCTTCACCGAGCTCGTCTACAGGTCACATACCCTATTCATTATTTTTTTTTATCTACTCGTAGTTTCCATCATAGACTAGGGTTCTTAGTAATTTTTTTCACATGATTACTATCAATAAAATTTTTTTTGAGTTTGAATTGATTTTGGATGATCTCGATATTGACGTTGGACGAGGACGGGGACGACTGATCGACAACATTATTACTAACTGTTTGATTTATATTCCTGCATTATTCATATTTATACAATTGAACGATCACATTATGTGATGTATCATAATGTTTCTCGAGGTACCGTGAAACTGGATCCCTGCTATCCCTGTTAGCTACTACAATCGAGAATTTTTGTAGGAGAACAAATTAGACATCTCATCCAAATGAAGAAAAATAATTATGTGAAATAATGTACAGGGGAACCCGGACTATCATACACCATTGAAATTAAATCAAAAGCATTTATTTCGTATTAGGAACCAATAGCTCACTTAACGAAACCCAAAAGTTAAAAATACAGACTATGGTTTAAGAGATAATTTATTTCCCATCAAGAATTAACAATAATTCACTTACTGAGAAATGCTTATAAATAAGAGATTAGCATAACAAGCGTACGGGAAAGTTAACTCAATAGAGGGTACACAATATACGGTTTAAAAAATAATAATGATGCCCCCATCTAGTGTTGTTGACCAGTCAACGAGCTACACTTCGAAAATGTTACTAGATGTGGCATTGATGGTCGTTGCAGTAGTGAGATACACAATTCAATATTCATTTTTAAATATATCGTGTAAATGACGTATAGTGAATGTTTTAATGTAAATTTATATAATATTTAAGTAATTTCTTAAAGGTATTTATAATAATAATAATAATAAATATTTTTGGACAACTCACACACGGCCATCTGCCCCCAAACTAAGCATTAGCTTGTACTATGGTGATCAGACAACTGATAAA
>DWJZ01003753.1:0-16463 GCA_018249125.1 Asbolis capucinus
TGAATTACTAATATATGTAGTACGTCCAAGCTATCGACTTTGGATAAGTCTTGATCGAGGCCGCTTACAGATCAGGCCAAGTATGAATGTATGTAACAGATTTTCATTGTTTTTTCCTTATTCGTGACTAGTTTCCGCCTGCGGCTTCGGCCGGTGGTAGGTATAATGATAAAACGTAGCTTGTATTAATCCAGACTCAAATCTATCTCTGTATCAAATTTCATTGCGATCCGTTCAGTAGTTTTTGCATGAAGGAGTTACAAACATCCATTAACCTATCCTCAAAAACCGTCGCATCTATACTCCTAATATTAGTAATAGTAATTGCCCTTGTTTCGCTTCAGAAGAACCAGTTACTAAAATATAGTAATTATTGTGATATAACTGTAACAGATATCGCGGACTTATTTGTAGATATTGATGTCCTCTATAAAATTGTAATACAGGTTTCAATAGGATCCGTGCATACGCGGTAATATAAGATCTTAACAAGACTCTTTAGAAACTAAGGACGAAAAAAAACTATCAACAACTGTCTAGGACAGGGGTAAGCAACCTGTAGCCCGCGGGCCGCATGCGGCCATTTGAGAATTTTAAATTCGATTTTTATGCTAAGGAGGTCAAACACTGTGTCAAGACATAAAATAGTACAATATAAAAAAAAACATGATACAAATATTGAGGAAATATATAAAAACCTTTACATAGTTATTCTCAAATAATGCTAACTATGTACGTGTGGTCTTCTAGCAAAAAAAATAATTAAAATAGGCCTAATTAATTCAAAAGGTTGTGTACCCCTGGTCGAGGGCATCCAAAAAGCGGGACATGTCCTGGAAAAACAGAACAATTGGCAACCCTAGTCCTTGTGAATGAGTGTTGAAGCATTTATTTATGTTATTATTATGTTGGTATTCACAGAGTGCAAAATGCGACTGTCTCCAAGGCACCTGCGGCGTCCATTGCCAACGATGCTGCTCTGGTTCCCCCTGGCAGCCACACCAGCCTTGTGACGTCACTGATGTGGATGAAAAGTACTCCTGCAGCGAACGAGAGACCTTGGACGATACCGGCGCTATATTCTGTGTCAACTGCACGGTACGCTGCATCTTTTTCTTTACTATGTTACGGGTACTCACGATATACGTTTTTTTGTTTCGATATGAATTTTGCATGAATTTTGGTTCCGACTGAACTGCTGGATCGAGATATCGGCGCAAAAAACATATATCGTGAGTACCCGTAATATAGCATAATGTACACAGTCTACGATGATTCGAGTTTAAAATAATGTTTTTCTTGATAAATTTTAAACTTATTGTACGTACTATTTGCAAGCTTTTAAACTGACAATATTTTTAAAGAGAAAGAAACAGAAAATATTTCTTTATAGCTAGCGCAATACATAACAGAAGGGAAGTATAGAAATTAAAAAAGAACTTGAAATAAAATACTTAAAATGTAACACGAAATATCTGTCTTGCAGCACAAAATTGCAAAACGGATCGAACTCACCGAAAAGCACGACGACACAGCACTGATTTTCAGTCCGATCCTTTTTCTAATATGTTAGTTGGTCGTTTCGTTTGAATCAAAACTTTCGAGCTTAATATGAACAACTACCTCTTAGCCTACTGAGTTAAAAGTGTGTAAAAAGGTTCAATTATGATGTCTCCAGATTGGTTCCAGATCTCAATAAGGAAAAAAATATACCTACGAGAATTTATAAATGTTGTTACATTACAATTAGGTTACTAACAATTTTTAAAGTAGCTTTTAACCTATTTGTTTCCACAAAGTACTCCTTCTACTTCATATTTATTCTAAAATAAAAGTCTTAAAATAAAAGTCGTATTTTATACGCAGAACTATCCAGTCGTTTGAAATCGGTATTAATTTTTTTTGTTTGTCTGATTTTAGGAGAACCGGGCAGGACCTCTCTGCGACCGATGCCTCGCTGGGTTCTACAACGCACATCCTGACGGCCCTTGCTTGCCGTGTGATTGTGACCCAGAGGGGTCGGATGGTAACTGGATAAATATATAAGTAGGATAAATATATAACTGGATAAATATATAGATGGTAACTGGATAAATATATTAAGTTGATAGCCTGCTTGTTTTCGGCTAATCAAATCTGTGTTAACAACCCTGTAGCTAAGAGTTGGTGTCTTGAAAGTGTCCTGGAGTCGATTAGCAACAGAAGCGCATTTATATGGCAGTCGGATATTTGTTCCTGGCTGTCTTTAGTATTTATGTTGTTCATAAGACAAGTACAAAAGTATCTGTTTATTTGAAAAAACGAGAGAAACACTAATCCAGAGTCAAAAATATGCGAACGATTCGGTTAAAAAAGTTTGCAAATTAAATATAGATTGTACTTATTCATAAAAATAGTACCTATCTGTAAAAAGAAAAGGCGATAAATTAATATCTTAAGATTAATATTTTATTAGTTTAATAATAATAGAAATATCTAAGTATACAGCATACAACATTTATATTTTTAATCTATAGTAATAATAAAACTCTAACAGGGTGAATTCTGTACAAAATATCAGAGAAGCTATGTTATCGATACAGAAAAACAATTTTTTTTTTCTTGGATTTATTATCTGTATATCTCTTCGAGCGTCACGCAAAAACCACTGGACAGATTTAGATAAAATTTGGCATAATCGAATTTTAAAACCCAAGAATGGTTAAAGGATAGGTTTTATTTCAGACAATGGCTTGATTCCCCCAGGATAATAGGTTTAAATTAGTATGGCAACTCCAAAACCAATGGACTAATTTAGACGACATTTTGCGTGTTTATAGTTTATGTAAGGATAACGGATGCAGGATACTTTCTATATCAGTAAACTGCTTTATTCCCATGGGATAATAGGTTAAAATTTGTATAGTAACTCTGAAACAACTGGATCACTTTGTAAATGATGATAAATTAATTGTGTTTATACAATTGTGCATGAGGAGAAAGATAGGATTATTGTACAGTGTTTATACAATCTTCTTCCGAACCGATGCAAGGGCAATTTCTAGTTAAATTTATATTATAAATATTAAATTATAAGGGGGGGGGCTTTTTTATCTGACAGGGATTACGAATTTTTGTATATATTTATTTTTAAATTCACATACATAATTATCTTACTCCAGGAACCTGTAAGTGGGATAAGAAAATTCATCGGATCTCTTGCCACTGTCTCCCAAACTTCAGAGGACCTCTGTGTGACAGCTGCGAAAACCCCAACGCTGTGTTCCCAAACTGTGCGGTCCAGGAAACAACACCTGCCTGCAAATGTGACCCTAGGGGCATCATAGACCCTGAAAGGATCTGTGATGATGTTTGTATGTGCAAGGTAAAGGATTTGTTTTTGATTAAGTATATAGTCTATGATTTTCTTTAATTTCTTCACTAGACAAATGAACAGACGGATCACCGCCACCCATAGACATTAACAAAACACACCAAGGTTGTCACTGATGCGTTGCCGGTTAAGAAGGTCGCACCCGCTTCTTGTAGGACCCCACTTCATAGCTACATAGGGAACACCGACGGAGTACTTTATTCCATAATTTCAAGTTCATGTCTACAGCGGCATAGGAACTATTGCATCGAAGTTCATTCCATTTCAGACAACTTATAAACATGGTACGGTACCATCACTGCTGAGAATATATTTTTGTATAAAGAAAGAAAGAGAATAAATATAATTTATTCTGTCAGAATTAACAGCAATGTACAATGATATATAATAATAGAAATAACATATGATTTAGTGTTTACATCAAAAATATGCAGATGATCTATACACTTTTCCATTTAAAGTCAGACATACGGCGGTACGGTTACGGTTACGGATACAGTGGTACGGTTAACGTTAAGTTAACGGAATATACATCCAATAACGCATTATTTTAAACAAGGATCAGGCGTAGTTCTAAGTTCTATAAGATATTATTTTTTATATACGTCTTCTCCAATAAATTGTGACTTTTCCCACTCTATTTTCAGGCCAACGTAATAGGAGAACGTTGTGATACTTGCGCCAGCGGTTACTACGGGCTGAGCGCAGAGCTGCCTGGTGGCTGTCGAGCGTGCTACTGCTCCCACGTGGCGGGAAAGTGTGACGCGGATATGACTGCAGGGCAAGATGTGAGTGTTTATATTAGTGAAGCGTTAATAGGCTTAACCTCAATCCGAATTTACCATAAATTTAGGCAACAACGACCAAGGTTGATGGTAGGTAGGAGAGATAACTTTCATGAGCGCTTCCGTGATTTGGAGGGCACGTAGAGTCGTTAGATAGCAATCACTAAGCCGGGTCACAGGCTTTCGGATGGCTTAAACATTTACTAACCCTATCAATATGACTTTCGTTAAGTGGTTCCGTTAATTCCTTTCGAAATAAATAATTTGACTTTGACCCGTTCACCAACCCGAAATGGAGCAGTGGGATAGAATATACCCTAGGCCTCCTTTAAATGAAAGGAATTTAGCTGTGCTCTGTACTTAGCCATTAATATATTGTAGGCATATTAGAAAGAAAGAAAGAAGAAAGAAATTAATATTCATTTCGACGCTAAAAACGTAAAAATAGAAACCAAAGACTTAATATGATAAATACTAATGATAAAGAATTGGCGCCGAAAACGGCTCAGCTAATGTCATAAGCCACCAATGACTCACTGGTTTTCAGTGTAACGCCTTTTTTGTGAAGATGATCTCTCTATTGCTTAAGTAGGAGGACCCTGCTTGTAAAAGACCTAGCTTAACGGTTTAGCCAAATTTCTTTCTAATGTTGAATGGAGTTTTGACCAAACTCTGGCATGTCATGGTGTTGTTAAGTTGGATGTTGCTCTCGAGGGCAGGTGGTGTTGCCGCTGGGCGAGGCGTGGCTGGTGGCGGATGCAGCCGGCAACGAGACAACGGAGCCCTCGGTCGACGGCGAGGGGAGGCCTTTCGTCGTCACCTACGAGGTAACCTTTGCTTTGTTAATTGCAACTGAAGCAGTACCACGGTGAACGAGCTATTGATTATCACATTCATACAAAGATCTGATCACAGTCCTACAAAGACCTAATCTTAGATAGTTTTTTTTATATCTATCAAGTTATTAATACACCTCAAAATTATTATTTTATACACTACTTGTTTAAATCCATCAATTGTTTTAAATTACATAAGTAAATTTTCACGTCACAAGGACGTCATATTCTACATGTGTACCTTGAGGTGCATTTTTAAGCTTAAACCAATATAATTATTTTGCACCTTGATATATTTACCTAATGCTTTATGATTTAAAAACTTGCTGATTTATACTGTTCGATGTAAAATGATCGGATCCTACATATTATCATTGAGCCAATTCAAAATTAATGGGCATTGGTTACATAATTTCAATACATGAACTCATAAGTAGATGTAATGTCTAATGTGAGATTGATTGCAGGTGGAAGGTTGGGAGTCGTACTATTGGCTCACCACATCCTTCAGTGGCGACGTGACCTCGACGTACGGGGGCGTCATCCTCACGCGAACCTTCTGGGCAGTTGCCAGAGGAGACTCGGGTGGAAGTCCTATTATGGGGCCTGATGTTATATTACTTGCTAAAGGTACCTTATTACACAGTACTATTCGACTATAGTTCATGTTTTTTAATTGAAAATCTTTAAATTGTCATGAAGGAGTTAGAAAAATCTATGACAATTAGGAGTACTTCGGCAAAACTAAGTTTCTATGAAGTTATCGAGCACAACAACTTTGTTGCCACCGGTCACCCATTCTCTTATCTCGCAAGGCGGTTGTTTTTGATCACAGATTCGAAATAAATCACGAGGCCCAGGATAGCCTAGCATCGACAATTGGTGATCGCTAGTGGCAAAAAAATCCGTAGTCCGTAAAGCTGTCCCGGTTGATGATGCCTGTCATTAATCCAGATCGGAGTCCTTGGAGCAGCGTGTTAGAATATGATCTAGACCTTACAAGGACAGCTTACAGTTGTACCAAGAGTTGTTATTAATACCCGCAAATTAACTGTCTATCTACTTGATTATTTCGAAACACTGATTCTCATAACTTCTTTTTTCCAGATGGCACGAAGTTAACATATGCAAATACAAGCCATGAACATCCCGGCCCGTTAGAGTTTGCTACACCGCTCATGGAGGGGAGTTGGTTCCTAGACTCGGAGTTAGCATCCAGAAGCCAGCTGATGGACGTGCTTAGCAATCTCAAGGCCATCATGCTACGAGCGCACTTCCACAGCGACCAGGATGAGGTGAACCACTCTTACTCCTCTTAAATTTTGTGGAAAGTGTTTCAAGAATCCCCATAACTTTAATAGTATTGACTGCGTGTGTAATAATCTGGCATGAAAGATATTGCTCCGTATTTTAGAACTTAATATCTATATTTATTCATAAATATCGGATATAATAACGATTACACAACCATGCTTCCATTTGCTGAACCTTCTCAAAAGTACGAAAATGATACGCCCATATACCTATACTAATTACAACTTGTTACAATACTGTTTGGAGGTTGAAAAAATCATTTATAATTTCAAGAAACTACGGGCAGCACAATCTTAATATCGATAATACTTCCAGGTCCGGTTAGAGGGCGTAGATATCCAAGCATCGCCGACTGGCATGCGAGAGATCTGCACGTGCCCTAGCGGGTACGAAGGGCCGCAGTGCAGTAAATGCGCCTGGACTCACGTTCGACTGCAGAGGGCGCAGGGGACGGTTCCAGCTTTCGAATGTGTTCCGTGCGCTTGTAACTTGCACGCAGGCTGCAGCACCGGTAAGAGCTGGAAGGGAAGAGTTAATTGACCAAGAAAATGGCTTCATGCCTATAAGTTTTATAATAAAAAAACAACAAATATGCTAACATTGTAAAAAAATCTTTTAAAAGTGTCCTCTGGAATCGTGTTGTGGTAAATTTTCCCAATTATATGGAAAATTCGACCTGATGCCAAAACATTTAAACGAAACTAGTTTAATGTGTGACTGATACTAAGGAACTGGATAATGACAATTGCATACCTCACATAATTCACCTATTTTTAATTTAAATAAATTAAAAAATGTGAACACTATACACTAATCATATAAGCAGACGGGACTCCACCAATCCACACTGGAATGGCGTGGCGGAAAATATTACAGGCCTCTCAATCACGAGACCTGTGCTTAATAGTGGGCATTAATGGTTGAAGGCGCTATAATTAATACTTTCGTCTACAGTTGATGGCCCCTGTGAACCTTGCCAACACAACACCACAGGCCCGCATTGTGAGCGCTGCTTGCCAGGTCACTACGGGAATCCTGTTCAGGTATGCCTCATATTATCTACTTCGATTATTCGTACCATACATATAATTGTGTTTGTTATGATCAAAAATTAATGTAATGATTCTGTTCAGGTACTGAGTTCCTGTCATTAGCTTAGATGAAAAAAATATATTTTTCAGATTATTTATTATGACAATTATGGAGAGGCATCTGATGATCTTTGTATATATAGACAGGCTTATTCATCTAGTATTTCAATTCCTGTACAGTATAATTTTTATGTGATGGATAAGAATGCCTGTCTGGGTGTTACAAAATATTTCTTTATACGTAGGTAAATATTTAAAAATATGTGGTTAGCAGTTGTCTGATCACCATAGCATAAGCTAACGCTTAGTGTCGGATCAGATCGCCATGTGCCAACTTTGTGTAATACTATAAGCTGTAAGTCAATTTTGTCTTCAGGGAGCCTGTAAGCCATGCGCGTGTCCTCTATTCGAAGTTTCAAACAACTTCAGTCCAAACTGCGCTCTGGCTGCGGCAGCAGGGGATGAGTACGTGTGTACCCAGTGCCCGGACGGCTACACAGGAGATCATTGCGAACTGTCAGTTAAGACATTTGTAACTCAAAATAATAAAAAAATCATAAGGTTACTTCATAAATAATATTTGGTGCCCAGCATACCTCCTTGAGATACTCTCTTATTTTTAATAATGTTTGAATTAGTAGGTACTACGCTTTCACTACATCCTAAGTTGACTACAGCATGCTCAAATGTTTAAAAAAAATGTATTTCAGTTATACAACAAATTTAAGTGAGGCTTGGAATTGTTTATTTAAAAAATAAGTATAATTTCCTATTTACAAATGCTTTTTGGTTGTTAGTTGTGACTCTGGCTACTGGGGATTTCCGGCTACTCCTGGAGGATCATGCCAGCCGTGTGCATGCGGCGGCGGGCCCTGTCGAGCTGAATCCGGCAAGTGCCTCGTATGTCCACCGCACACAGAAGGTGAACGCTGCGATCAATGCCAGGTACGGTACATAAGTACATCCAAGTTTCATTTAAGTGACACTGGCAAAATTAGGGTCAAGTTTAATGACGGCAGACAGACATATGTTAGGTCTTAAACTTTTGTTTTTATGATAGAGCAGCAGTAACAAATATATACCTACATAACATCATTGATATGTGTGTTTAACAAACAAAAGTGTGTTCAATACCATTGTCATCAAATATAGTTGCATTTTTATTAATACCCGCCTATTGTTTTGGAACAATCTAGCCCAGCCTCTTCGTGCTATTGAAACAATTAGCAGTTTCAAATTCACATATAAGTCGCATCCTTTGAAGCTTTAGAATTCGACATAGTCACGCTTCGACCCCACCCATACATGAAGGCAATAATAATAAAAAAGAGTATATTAAATGGGAGTTCAACATTTTCTTGGCATGTATTTCAAGCGTTTTTTGTTTTTCTCTTTTGTTACGTTTTTTTCCTTTCTTTTCTTTCTATTATTATTATAAGTTTGTAGCCATTTTGGATATTGGTCCGTACTATTTGACTTAAATATCGTGCTGAAAATAAGCTGCCGTGGCTTGCTCCGATCATTGGTAAGGACAGTCCATTTCCGTCGTTACTTTACTGCCAACAATTTCTTGTATATAATATTGTATATTACATACCTATAATTAGAGTATGTTTGTGGTTACTTGTCCTATTGTAGTCAATGTTAATGCTGTATGTTTTATATTTTTTATTGTTAGATATTTCTATTGTCACATTTTGTTGCTATTATCGTACATAATTGTATGTTGTTGCGATAAAATCTGACGGATTTCTTTTCCTATTCAGGTTTCTTCATGTTCTGGTTGATTCCGGATGCTTCGGCGATATACCATTTTTCTTGGTTCTTTGTATTCCTTGAATGTACGGTTCTATTATTTCCTTCCCGGCACGCAAAGCGTTACTAACACTTATTATAGTGTTGATTATTGATATGGGTGGCCACTTACCATCAGGTGATCCTTCTTATCATTTGACTGCACATCATACACAAAAATATAATCTGGTCAACAAAATACTAATTAGGGAATTTCACTAAAGCGATATACCGTGTTATTTCTCTAACACCAAGTATTGTAATATTTTATTGCTCATCATCAGGAGGGTTACTGGTCAGGCGGTGACGAGGGTGCCTGCATCTCGTGTGCTTGTGGCGCTGGTGCCCTGTCAGGTGCCTGTGACCCCCGCTCGGGGCAGTGTGCGTGCGGCGTGGGCTGGGTGGGCCGCGCTTGCGACTCCTGTGCAGAAGGATATGGAGGTCAGTTATCAGTCATGAGGAGTTCAGGCTAGTCTCAGCGAAAACAAGACCTTCATGCAAGTTATTTATCACTATTATATACTCGTACAATACGTAACGGAGATCTGTATTATTCTTTATGGGAAACTCTTAGGTATGAAGGTTTCCTTAGCGCGTGTTTCTTTTTGACGCTCATTACTTTTGACAATGGAGATGCTTAAAGAATTCTTCTTTGAACGCCAGCTTCAGCCGCTTTCAGTGTGTAACAAACTAAACTACTGGTATTTATAGGTGTGGAATCTGGCTGCCCAGCTTGCCACTGCGGGCAGGCAGCGCTGGACAATGCGTGCGATCCTTTGACTGGCGAATGCCGATGTGCCGAAGGCGCTGCGCCGCCGTTCTGCACCTCTTGCAGCGACGGCCACTACGGGCTAGACGAACGGGGCTGTGTGGGTGAGTGTTAGCATAGTATTAGATGATAATCGCTGTTTTGTTATTTGTTGTTCATTTGCTCGTCATAAATATGTATCAAATAGTCACAGGTCTTTTTGTCTTTTTATTTGGGGACACGATAATTCGCGAATGTTGTGGATACATCATTTATAGTTTGTTTTTCATTTTATTTCAACTTGTTTTTTATTTTATTTCAGTTTTTATTGGTATTTATGATATTTTTCAAATTTACTTTGGTGGCAATGCGTGTACCTCACATATCACATATCACCTCCGAAAAGCCTTGCTTTTATAAATACATATATTTGGAACCGTTTTCAATAATCTATCCGTTCTAGCAACTTTATCTACTCAGTCAAATATTAGAGATACTGAAAACGGCCGATGGACAACAATCGGTTTGATGTCGCTGCGAAAAGAAATCGTTATATCTTGGACAGTAAGTTGTTTTCTGTAACCGAGGACTTTCAACAGAGAATCTTTTGTATTTCTTTAGTACAAAAGATCTCTCAGGTGGAAGTTCTTAATGGCGCATAGAAGTGAAGTTGATTTTTAACTGCAAAATTTACACTGTAATTATTACAGTTACATCGTAGATAACTTCTTTATCGTGATTTAAGATTTCAAGTGTACAGTAGAACGATACAGAATAGCTGATTTCTGATTTCAATTGGAAAATTGGTAGGTTTGAAGTTAAGTTAAAATTTTGAGCAATAAGTAAAATTAATAGATTATAACCCTACGTATATTATTATGACAGGCCGGTTGGTCTAATTGTTAGTGAACCTGACTACTACACCGGAGGTCGAGAGTTCAATTCCCACCCAGGTCAAACTTTTCTGTGATGCGCAGGAATGTTTGTTCTATGTGTCTGGGTGTGTAATAGAAATATCTATTAAAGTATGTATTTAAAAGTATATATGTATGTTTATCAGTTATCTGATCACCATAGCATAAGCTAACGCTAAGTTTGGGGTCAGATGGCCGTGTGTGAGTTGTCCAAAGGTATTTATTTATTTATTTATAAATACTTAATTACTACTAAAAATTATACTTAGGGTTTCTTAATTTCCCTGTGGTAGTAAAGATGTATATTTTGGAAGTTTTCATAACTCTTACTACAATTCGAAAAGTTATAGTATATTTCCCTGTTTTAATTATGAATTCAGATTCTACGAAAGGGTACTGATAAATATGGAGCAAATTATTTTGGGGGTTTTGGGTCTAAGAAGCGGTAAATCTAGAAATTTGAACAAAATACATTTTCATTATGTATTAAGTAGGTAATTCAACCAATACTGATTGATAAATAAAAATAAATATTTCAGAACAACTGACACGGTCATCTGATCCCATACTAAGCATTTTGTACTATGGTAATTACACAACTGATAAACATACATAAATGCATACTTATATAGATATATTTTTTTAACTTAGAATAAGTTAACGCATGACATTCCTGTTCATCACAAAGAAGTTTGTTCTGGGTGAGGATCGAACCCCGCGACCTCTGGCCTTGCAGTCAGGTACACTAACCAGCAATATCGATTTTTCTGACATATCGTAACGTACGCGATAATATTGTCGAAGAATTCGATTATCGCAATTTGTTGTGTTTTGTAACACGTTCTATGACTGTAGACTGGCCTGTTGGCGTACTGGTTAGTGAACCTCCTAGGTCGGAGGTAGTGGGTTCGACCCTTAGTAAAATAAGGGCATGAGTAAAAAAAGTAGATTTTTGGGAAATCGCATTTTCATATTCTGGGTTACATTACAGCATTTTTTTGCAATATTTTTTCACTAGTTTTTGCCAGCATTTTCGCTCGAGTATTATTTTGCCAAAGTAACCTATGTGTTATTCCAGACTATAATCTATATCTGTGCCAAATGTCGTTCAAATCTGTTCAGTAGTTTTTGCGTAAAGGAGTAATAAGCATCATGATCATGTTTAAAACAAAGGAGTAAGATATTTATTTATACAATTTTTTTTTTTCTTTCTTAGCGCTAACCGGCAGAGAATTTTATTTTGTGCAACTAGCATATAAAATCAATTTATAAAAATATTGACTAGAACTCTAATATTACTGAGAGCGTTCCAGTGAGAGACTCTCTGTGTGTCTGTCTAGGAATAGAAACTATGTATATACTAGCTGTACCCGGCCCGTGTTGCTGTGCATCAACTCATGAACATGTGTTCGTTCTATAAACTTTTTTTCAATTAAATTCATTTATTTGTAATAAGCTTTACAATTAGGTGTCATCAGTTATACAATGATTTTACGCTTATTTTACCACTTAGTGGCGTACAAATATGGTCAATTATATTATAATTAATATAGTTAATAAAATGTTAGCACGGAAACTTAGCACTTTTCCAGCAAATTCTGAACGAAGTTGCTAAAGGCATAAATGTTCTATCTATTTTAGAGTCTATAACGAACAAAAAAACAAACTCATTTTTTATTATTTATGTATAACTTACCTGTAAGTCTGTTGTTCTGCCTCAAATATGAAACCACATTCGAAGAACGCGCTCAGCAAAACAGGGAACAGTAGAAGGACGAAATTCAACAAATTGTATCTCCCATACGGTCCCAAGCTCTCCAGTACTGCGTCCAAATTGATTTCTTTCTTCGTCTCCATCTTGTAAGTTTAAATCTGGAAAAAGATTTCAAGTTACTTTTATTGTTGTACTTAAGATTTAGAAAGGACAGGATTTTATTTTGGACTAGGGTTGACCTGTGGGTTCACTCGCAATTGATAAAAGGTTGCCTATGTGTGATTCCAATGTATCTCTGTGTCAAATTTCATATAATAACTACGGTCTGCGGTTTCTTGTGTTACCAATAAAAGTAGCCTCCAGACCATCAACCTTATATAAGATAAGAGGCTTCTACTAAGCTAGTCTGTTTTACATCGAAGACTTCATCGCCACTTACCATCAGGTGGGATCGCAGTCAAGCGCTAATTTATCTAAGGTAAAAAAAAACCTCCCTGCATCAAAATTTTCAAGAAATACAGGATCGACCACGTTACAGTTTCATTATAAGTACAGATGTAGGGATTTTGTATGGTAAAATCTTGACGAAAGACGAAAACAAAATAAACAGTTTTCATTTCATCTAATTTCATTTCAAATCAAAGTCATTATTGTTATACGGTAATACTGATCATTCTTGTAATAAAGTGCAGGAAATGTATTAAATTCGTCAGTGTATACAATTCCTAGGAACTTTATATTTCTAAGAAAGCATTAGGAAATAGAATCATGCCTACGTAACAGAGTTATATGAAAAAACAAAGTTATATAAATGTTATACGATAATACTAACTACTTCTATTTCCGCAAAGTATGAAATCTGATTGTATATAATACTTAGGAAATGTATACAACTTCTAAAATAGACAGGAAATGTATGAAATATACTTTTAATATTAAATATGTAATTTTCCTCATTAGCATAGAAAGTGTTTTGAAATTGATATGCCAATGAGCACAGGGATGATATAGGAGTGTACTCAAACTGACTTGCTCCGTTTCATTGTCATATTTGATTTTAACATAGCGTAATGTTATTTTCAAATTGCTTATCTCTCCCACAATTGACGTCACAACAATAAGCAGATGTGTCGCTGACCGAGGCGTTGACGGTATGCTATAGACATTATTACATACACATACATATGTACGAGTACATACACCCTTTTGCAGAGTCTCTCTTTTTTTTAATCTTAACGTAATCTGTCTTCTTTTGTTTCAGTATTAACTGATTATCTGGTCATAATAAAAGGGTTCAATATTAATTTTATTCTCCTTTCTCATAATCTGCCGTTAAATTAAACTATTTGCATAAATAACTTGTATTTTAGACTGCAAACAGCATTTGGAGATCATTTAATATTTCTAATGATATAGTGACGTGTTGTCAGGTTACAATTTTTGCTGTCAATTAAAATTGTAGTCAGCTGAACTGAAAACATTATAAATATCATTTTCTTTTTAGTACAAATATTTTACTGCATTTTAGCACTGTTATCGGATAATATCGTCGAGACACTTAATTTTGATTCTCAGTTTAATATTGTACTTTTTTCCTTACATAAACATATTTTTTTCTCTATCTATGTATTGTATGTAATTCCTAGGAAATACCAATAAATACTCCTTCTAATAAACGTCTGTATATCAGAATCTTCTAAAAACTTTTTCAAAATATGTTCAAAATTATATACATTTCCTAGAAATCAAAACACATAAACAAACGCGAGACCCCTACAAATATTTATTTATCGATAAAACGTTGGTAAAAAAGTATTTTTTGTAAATCATTCACGTTAAAAAAAATCCAAAATTGATTGAAAATACACCGTTAGTTTCACGTTACTTGAAAATAGTCTATTTTACACACAATAGGTTTACCAGTAACTGAAGTTGAGTGTAAATAAAATAGGTTTTTCACTCGTCGGTAAACTGGATAGTAGTTTGACAGGCTTTAAATTCATTTAGGGGAAAATTCGACGGGATATTGAACATTTGTCTACATTTTGATGATGAAGGAACAGGTGAAAAATATTGGATTCTTCATTATTACTGACAAACTAGATACAACTGCGAAAACAAAATAATATACCTTATTTTAACACGAAAATCTTAACTTAAGTTTGATTTAAAACCTAAGGAAAAACAAGAGGATATTCGGTCAAGGAACTGATTAACTTTTCATTAAAAAAATATAAGTACGTTGATTGCACCAATAAATTTTTAAAATTTTACATTATAACTGCTACGGTGAAGAGGAATCGTGAGAAACATGCACTCCCGAGATATCACCAAAAAATTCTCGATGCTGTGTCTACCAATCTTGACCAGTGTGATGGACCTGTAACCCTCACGCGAGAACCGAGCCCAGCAGCGGGACAGTTAAGGGTTAAATGGTACACAGATTAAAGATTTTTTGTACGTGAAACCGGTTAAATGTAAAGGCAATATCGCAACAGCTGTGCGGTGATGACGTCACAGTTCACGATGCTATTACGCCCCTAAACATTCATTACAAGTAATGTCTGTCATTTATCTACCTAATCGTTGTGGGAACGTTAAAAAATACCACCAATCAAAATTCAATCGAAATCGTGGTTTATTAGTGACTTATGTCACTAGGATCGTCATCTCAACCCATCACGGCCCACTATTGAGCACGGGTCTCTTCTCTGAGATGAGAAGTTTAAGGCCAAGACGCTGGCCAAGTGCAGATTGGCAGACTTCACACACTTTTGAGTTTTGCAAACTCCCCGGCATGCAGGTTTCCTCACGATGTTTTCTTTCACCGTTATAGCGAGTAACATTTAAATGCTTAAAACGCACATAACTCTGAAAAGTCAGAAGTGCGCGCCCTGGGATTCGAACCGAGTAGGAGGCCGAATTCTTAACCACTAGGCTATCACCGCTTCATGTATTTTACAATACTCGCTGCAAATTCGATCTGGAATTTTTGGCATACAAACTTGACTATTTTGTAAAGTTAAAATTCTAGATAGAATTACTATTGAATATTGCTGTGCCCTGCGGTTTCAGCCACGTTAATTTGAAAATAAAGAAGTAGCTCCGAAAGCAGATTATTTTCTATCGTATTTGTAACTTTTTTATTCATGCTCGACTCCTGTTTATTATGTACTGGCTCTACATGGTCACGCTTCGCTGTGGATTGACATTAGCTATGGAATGGGCTATTGGAGTTCTATGCATGTACCTATAATTTCGTACGTACCGTGTTAGCCGTTAAAGAGTTCCTTTGCCAGAAGCCGATATCCATGTGTCTGATCGACATCAGTTTGAAACCAAAACCTATTTCAGATAATTTGGAATAAAGTTGTTAAAGACATCCGTGCTCTCCTACCATTTCAGAGTCTATAGAGGACAAACACATAAACTCACAAACATACATTCATTTTTATATAGCTTTCCTGAGTAAAAGGACTATCCAATACAAAAAGACACAATTCACATTAGTAGTTCCTGAATAGTTCCTTTCAAATAATCAAAGAAAAAAACTATTGAGCATTATAATATTAATATACTCGTAGAATTTTTTTATTATGATTTTAGCTGATAATAGAGAAGAAGATTCCTCTGAAAGAAGTGGTAGAATAACAGTTTGAATGTTGGTCTTTCGAAGGTGTGTATTCTTTAAAGTTATGTGTATATTAGACCTGTCATAACATCTACTTGCAAGTCAAATTTCAGCCCGATCCCACCAGTAGTTTGGGCTGTGCGTTGATAGACCACTATGTCAGTCAGTCACCTTTGAGTTTTACATATATTTAGATTAATTACCTCTCTGAAGAAAAACATCTTGAGGAAACCTGCATTCCTGAGAGTTCCATAAAGTTCTCT
>DWJZ01003754.1:0-16462 GCA_018249125.1 Asbolis capucinus
GAACGCAGACAGACAACGAACGCAGACAGACAACGAACGCAGACAGACAACGAACGCAGACAGACAACGAACGCAGACAGACAACGAACGCAGACAGACAACGAACGCAGAAAGACAACGAACGGAGATAGACAACAAATGCAGACAGACAGTGATTTAAATAATATTATTGACATACATTAATAGTATTTAATATTACACAAGCTCCCGCCATTTTTGGTTGAAACAAGTTCACCAATAAAAATATGCAAATTTAATTTAAATAAAATATCTGTAATAAAACTGTATATGTTAACAATGTCCTGATCGAACTGTTTGTGGAATATAATTCCGTATCTTTATGAAGTGGGTGCCTCCGACGTGGATTAATTATTGCTGTCTAACGATATCAACCGGGACTGACGGCGTGCCCTGCGGAGTACGGAAGGGATCATTATTTTTTGCCACCAGCGGTCTCTTTTAATTTAACAACTACGATACCACCTGATGGTAAGTTACGAAGTAGTGTTGATGTTAAAGAACTTAATAAAAGCCTATTCGATGTTCGAGTTGAAGACATTTTACTTATAAAAAAAACCGACGCTGACAATTTATTTCACTTCTTCGCGGTACGGATGACAAAGGAGCGACCGACCATCGCTTTTGCTTAACTTCTCCGACTTCTAATCGTCACAAGCCGAAAAGCTAGGGACATACCGATGGTTTCTAAGTCTTATACTTATTATACTGCAAAAACTTATGAACACAGGCTCTCAAAGTTTCAATTAGATATATTTAGTACATCCTACAACTGAAGCTTATAAAACTTTGCATAGTAACCATGAAACGTTTTTACTTTATATAACCATTTCAATGCATGTCCTTAATTATAGTGAAAAATAGCGTTTAAAACCAACGAGTAAAATACTCAAATTTTTTACACTAGCTTATATAGCAGCCATCGGTATCTCGAGGTGCAACAAGCGTCTTAAACCGGTCAACTTTATTTCAATAAGCCAGAACGACGAAATTCCTGTATTAATTAATTCAAAAGATCATCACGTCGAGTAGGAAGTTCAAAATACAAAACTTGAAGCTGACAGCACTTGATGTTACGGCGTCAGCGTACTCACAGCTGAGATATCTGTAAGCTAGTAAATAGCAGTGACAGCCTAATTGTTTTAACAGCGTCTTGATGGGAAGGTCCTATGCGCACCTCTAATTACAAAGTTATGTGGGTATCAGAAGTTGATTATCGCTTGCTCCGGTGAAGGAAAACATCGTGAGGAAACCTGAACTTCCGAGAGTTCTCCATAAAGTTATCGAAGGATTGAAGTCCACCAACGCACTTGGTCAGCGTGGTGGACTATTGTCTGTACCCCTTGCGTGGAGACTCGAGCCCAACAGTGGGCTACTTACGAGTTACAATGACGGTAACTAAAGCTAAAGACTACATGCACCGTTTATATTTATTAAAACTATAATTAATGCGTATTTTTCATCCATTGAATAATCGTGATATTTATTTTCTCAATTTCTAATACGTAATAATTTTGGCCAGTATTGCAGGATTGCAGGATTCGAAAGCAGACCCTACTGTTCGATAGATTTTTTTGCAACTGTTAGGCCATCATTGTTAGTTCTACTTCTTTTACTATTCGTTTTCATTCGGACTGTCAGTCTCGTGACTAGTTGGTGATCCTGACTGTGGGAGGAGATTTTGGGTACGACATCAACCGAGATAGATATTTATGTGAAATTTAAATATTTGTTTTCAGGTCACGAGAAAACTGATGAGAAGTGCGTGCACTGGTCTGCGCTTCGGCTTATGTAGCCGATTTGACGTGGATGGTAGCGGTACCCTCACTGTACTAAAAATATAATTTGTGTTGGCCAATAACATAGGAACTGCTAATGAGTGTGTAAACATTTACGTAAATTTAAGGAAATATTGATAAGAAAATCGAGACGATTAACAGATTTTTTTGCATTCTTTCTAGAAAAATAGCATAGCTGTAGCTTCGCATAATAGCTGTGTACAGGTTTACGTATTCCTTTGAAGACAGTTGGTTGATAAGCTGGATGACTGTTTACGGAGAAAGCCTTTTACTAAGTTAATAAAATATTAAAGCCTGTTCTTCAGTCAGTCTTTGGCGTTAAATCCTTGGAAAAGTTTTAATGTGTTGACAACATCAGCTTGCACCCAGTTGTCCCATTGGTTGTGATCGAGCGAGAGGTGCCGTTATCAAAATAACAAGGTTTATTAAAAATATTTGAAAGTACAAGCTTTAATTATAGATCCATAATACAAAGTAACACCCAAAATTTCATAACTGTACTGTTAACCGTTGAGGAGTTCCCTTGTCTGGAGCCAATCCTGACCGTAGTATCAGGTCATGCTTGTCATAAAAAAGCATTGTCAGGATGAACATTTTTTGCAAAATTTCCGCTCCGTGGTGAAAAGGAAGTGGGTCTAATTAAGCTTGCAAGATTTGATCCGTAACAAACTAATATTACTAAGGTAACAAAATATTAATATACTAACATACTAATATACACACATACATATACTGTAAGTTAAATAAAATCTTGTAAAAAATTCTTCAAGTTACATTAATTCAATTGTTCCAATAAGAACGTAACTGAAGTTATATAATTAGAATTAAGTTAAGACAAATAGTTTAATAAAATATGCATTATTAGGGATAACTTTAAAACAAGCTCGTGAGATGTCGTTTAAATGTAAATTGGACATATAAGTCGTATGCATGTACAGAATTTCAACAAAGTTCAAATTGGAGTTCTACGCGTGTACGTATGTAGTTTCGTACCTGTATTGTTAACTGTTGCCAGAAACCAATATACTCGTACATGTGTGTCCAATCAATATAATTATGGTATCAAAACCTTTTTTAGACATTCCTGAACTTGTTAAAGACTTCAGTGATCTAGCTCCTACCATTTCCGAGTCTGTCCTACTAAGCGCAAAAGTTTGTATGGATGTCTGTTACTCTTTCATGAAAAAACTACTTGAGTATTTGGATGAAAATTTATAATAATGTAGGTTATATGTACATCAGAATAACATATAGGGTACAATTTGTAATGATTTCATGTAATTTTGGTCATAACAGGTACATGTCAATTAAGTCGGAAAAATTCTGCCCTCTGACACGTTCGTGCCTTTTGCCGTACATTTTGGCGTATGCTGCCTAAACTATTGGGGCCACACAAAGATGATGTACCGTAGGATTGTTTGTCTCGAGTAGTTCTAAATAAAAGTCCGCGACAGCATTTATCTACCTTTTATGTGGAAGCCACTTTTGTGGAAGCCAAAATTGTGAAAAATAAATTTAATTAAACTGAATACTATTTTACAATGCACATTTTGGTACATAGGAATATTTAGAGGAACGGACCGGAAGGAAAATATGAACATGACGCGAGCGAAGCTGTGGGCGGACCCTAGTATAAAATAAAGATACAAACAAACAGACATTGATTTTTATTTAAGTAGAACATGGAAGAAGATATATTGATGATGTTACTGAATTAGAGCTCGTCCGACCGGCATTTGACCGATTTTTAAAATAAAACAGTACAAACTTACTGTGTTTTGTTTACAAGATAAAAAAACATAATAAAAGTACATATATTGTAGTATGTAATCCGTACAACCGCCCACTTAGTATACATCGTAGTCTTCAGACGGGTGGGACGCGGTCAGTCCAAAATAGTAATCTATTCTGTGCACCAGGGTTGCCATCTCCAAACTCCATCCAGGATATGAAGGTAGAAATAGCAGGACTTTTTGGATTAAAGCCAAGACTTCAATAGGGTGTCCCATGACTTATAAAATAAGTTTTTATTCCTTATAACATTGTAAGATTGCTATGACAAATGAAAAAAAATAATATTAATGATTGAAACTTTCGATACGTACCGTAAAATTACAGTTTTTTGACATTTTGCGGGCTCGATTCCCGGCCTAGGAAATTATTTAAATATCTTTGAATACAGTTAGTATTCTTTTTGAAATAAAAATGAAGTCTTCTTTCAATGAAACTGTTTATAAACAATAGTTAAGGTACCTACTTACCCTCCATGTGTCATCTTGTATATATATATATATATATATATATATAAAAGCAGTACCTGATACTTATGACAAATGAGAGAGAAGTAGTGAGGTTTTAAAGGACAGGCCCTTAAAATGACTCTTTGCAAACTAGTCCTTAGCTTGCTATGCTTTATACACTATCCAAGACAGCCGAGGACTCTAAAAACCAGGACATGTCCTTGAAAAATGGGCCGGTTGGCAACCCTATACACAGTCTAATAAACGTTTATTGGTCGTAAACCAGTGTCGCCGTGGCGCAGTGTGGGCCACGGTGTCGCGTGTCTCTTGATTTCGTTAACGATCCACTCCTACGCACCTTTTCCGTTATTCCACTGAATAATTAATGAAATTAACTGCAATCATGCTCATTATAATTGTATAATTATCATTCATTATAGATATCTCGTACAAAGACGGCTCAAAGGACACGGGGTCCTCATACTGATATTGTACGGTGTATATATAAAGGCTTTACAATTGCTATAGAACGATAATAACCGAGACCTAGGGCTTTACGTGTCCTCTAGAGCACGGAAGCACTCATGAAATTTTTGCTACTAGCTGTCACACTACCTCCTGTTGCTTAACTTGGTTGCTTACAATCGAAACGCCGCCTGGTTGTGAACGGTTCGACTACAAAGTACTTTAATGATCCTGCAGTTTAGTTGTTAGTTATTCTGCGCGTACAGTCCCAGGTTGTAACCTGGTTGAATTCACAATATATTCGTAGTCACACATTTTGAAGAAAATTTATTATTCAGGAGAAAAACGTCTAAAGTCATTGCTCAACACAAATATCATTATAAATACAATAATATTTAATACCTTTTTAATCTACGTAGAACTGGGTTTATGTAGTTTGTATTAAACGCCTTCAAAAACTTGCATACTTTAAAAAACCTGTAGGTTCACATAAATTTCTTAATTATGAGTTAATTATTTTAAATCGAATTAATTTTTAAGGTTCGTAAAAAAAACCAAAGACTGGATCAATGTGTGTATTCGTCACAGCTAATTTGCTACGAAACTACCTAAATATGTATGTATGTAACAGGACCATATTTACGAGTATGAAAACAGAAAGCTAGCAAACATTCAAATTGAGATTGTGAATAATTTTGGGAATTAAATACAAAAGATGCTAAGTGTAGCGTGTTATATCAAATTAATTAACAAATTAAAGTTTTGTTCTAGAAATCCCAAATATATTAAACTTTTTTCCGCGACTACGTCCGTGTGCAACCAACTTTTATCTTCCTTAAGGATAAAAACCCAATAGATGACATTTAACTGTCATCTATTGACATTTAACTGTCATCTATTGACATTTAACTGACATCTATTGGGTTTTTATCCCGTCTACCCTAGGCAAATTCTGCATATATATCAGTTCCATCTAGATTTAAAATACGATTTAAACTTCCGATGCACGTTTCGGTCGACATTGTCAGTTTAGCTTTCGTCCATACGTAAGGATAATACCAAAATAATTGTTGAAAGTTATTTTTAATTAGTATATTACTGTAATATATGTAGGTTCGTTTACAAAATGATTTAAATGGGAGTTTCATTGGGTGCGCTGCGATCCACAGAACTATCCACATATAGTTTTACGAGTATCGCGAGGCCGGCGTCTCTAAATTGTGCTGTTTATTTCACCGCCACTCTACTCCACTTTATTCTTCACTACCACGACGCGATGGCACGATTACGGAATCATTAAACTCAACAAAAACCTAAAGTATTACAAATTGTTTAAAAAATCAGCTTCAAATTAGAAAGAGAACAAATATTCTGCTAAAATAAATACATAAAAGAGAAAGAATAATTTACGCTTTGGTGATATATGTATGTAGGTACGTACCGCAAATGGCAAGTTAAGATATTACGCAGGAGAGGTACCGGTGCTTTCTAGGTTCGGTTACTTGGTAAAATTTTCCCCTCGAAAAAAAAAGGACAGGTAAGTGGTATAGGTACAAACATAATATAAAATACTTCATTGTCTAATATCATACTACAAGCTAATACATACAGAGATTTGGAGTTGGTGGCCACGCTCTCTTGTTTTATGTGCAACCAGTGTAATCGAGTAGTTCACTCAGATAATAGTGCTAATAACGGAAACTAGAAACAATAATAATTTTTTTTTCTTTATTTAGGAAACATATTTTTTTTTATTTTAAACTTTGGTAACAAGTAAATAAAATCTAAAACACCATTTATCCGTTTCTGCATTTAAGGCTTTGTCAGTTAAGGCTTTCTATTCTTGTACCATTTTTCATCCATCCATGCTCACAAACTTTCGCATTTATAATATTAGTAGGATCAACATTTTTATGGCGTCATCGTGCTTGTTATGGATACTTTAAATGTGCAAAGAACGCCCCTGTGCCGAGAAATGCATCGCACTGCATATAATTTTGTAAGTTGAAACTTCTCACCTAATGTATAATTACTTTTGTCTCATACCTAGAGCAATTGTGATAAATGTTTTTTTAATTAAATTAAGTTACTATTTCCTTGAACCTCCCAAATGCGGGCTACTTCTCTTACTAGAACAGTATGAAGTTACAAAAATATATAAAAAAAGTACATGTCAATAATAAAAAAAAAATAAGTCGTGTCGTGATCGTAAGGTGTAAAAAACACAACAAATGTTTAATGTCTTATACGTTTACGTGTACGGTTTAAGTAAGTTTAATAGTGTTATTGGCACGTTGGTTTTACGATCTGGCGGAGGGCGATCTGACTGAATCCCCAACGCGTTTCCAACTAAGTACTTGTCAACCGAATTGCTATATAAATTTATGAGGTGTAAATATCACTTTACGATCGTTAAGTAGCTCTTAAAATATTAGTTAAGTAATGTTTACATAACTTCTATATTTAATTATAGTTTAATGGCGCTTTAAGGCATAAAATAGATTTTTGGGGAATACTTAAGAAAAAAAATAGTAATTTAAACAAATCAAAATGTCACATTAGGAATGTATGTCTTCGCTTCCGGCTTCGTCCGATACCTGTGCTGATTATGTAGACCTATTTAATTCCTCAAATTCTATTGAACATACTGACGTAAGAATTTTCAAAATCAGTCGGGCAGTTTTTGAGTTTATCAATTAAAAACAAACAAACTAAACCTTTTCTAATTATAATATTATAATTCTCCGTTTTTTTTAGCATGAAAGAAATATGACCCGCGTACAAACATCTATCACATTGCATTACGCTGCGATATGAAGCCGGGACTGTGCCACATGCTCATAGTAACGGACCGTTAGCCGAGGTGGAGATAAAGTTTAACAACAAACTTTTATCTTATGTGCGACTGGTTTATTTTATGCCGCCTGAGTACCGTACCAAATTGGTTTATAGTTTTTATGATAAGCGACCACAGACCAACATATCATATAAACAGAGCTGGCTAGTAGATTACATAAAAAATTAAATGATTTAAAACAGAATCAAAACAAAAAAACGCCCTATGATGGGCAGACAGCCCGTGTTATTCGATTTCTGATTTTTGGGACAAAATCTACCCAAAAATAACAACTCAGTTTAATTGCTACTTTAATAGGAACAGCATGTATGGAAAAGACCGTTCTATGAACATTTTAAATGCAAACGAATTGGCTCGAAATATTGATGCTTCGCTCCTATTGGTTTCAGCGTGATGATATAGCTTTCCTCGATAAATGGGCTATCTAACACTGAAATCATTTTTCAAATCGTACCAGTGGTTTCTGAGATTAGCGCGTTCAAGCAAACAAACAAACTCTTCAGCTTTATAATAATAATAATAAATATCTTTGGACAACTCACACACGGCCACTTGACCCCAACTAAACATTAGCTTGTACTATGGTGGTCAATCAACTGATAAGCATACATATATATTTTTAAATACATACTTATATATGTTATACCCATAGGTTTATTACATAACTTGCAAACGGAAAGCGATTACGAAAATTTGGCGATAATTGCTCGTAGATCGCAAATTCGTATTACGTGTCAACAACAATCGTGCTATTTAATAGGTATTAATAGGTATTGGCGAGGTTCTTGGCAAAAAGTGCTCAGTATTAATCAGCGAGCGATGACGCATGAAATACTAGGTTTTTTGATACATAATAATAGTAAATGCTGTTATTGCTGATCGTTTGCTGCCTGCTCGCTGTTTGCAAATATTAGCTAAAACGGCGGCCGTAAATACAGAACAAACATTCCTGCCTGTCACAGAAAATTTTGACCTGGGTGGGAATCCAACTCACGGCTGTAACAGTCAGGTTTACTAACTAGACCAACCGGCCTGGCTATTGCGTTATAAAAGTACATGTCACTTCTATAAATTTAGTATGCTTGCTCAACTAATTTATTATTGTGATTTCGAGCCACGATGGGCCAACGTGGCGCCCCGAGCCGGACCCCCGCAGCCTTCATCTGACCGCATCTAATGTGTAATTGTGCTTCTCCAACAATTTTGTGCAATTTCGGTGTCTTGATATCATATGATATTTATTTTAAAGTGATACAGAATTTTTTAAATAAAGTTTAAATGAAGCGTGATGGTTTAGAGGTTTTATTCATTTAATAATTAGTAAATGTGGATTTTAAATGTAATTAATATATACTAATATTATAAAGTTGAAGAGTTTGATTGTTTGCTTGAACGCTCTAATTTTAAGAAATACTGGTCCGATTTGTAAAATTCTTTCAGTGTTAGATAGCCCATTTATCGAAGAAGGCTACAGGCTATATCATCACGCTAACACCAAAAGGAGCGGAGCACTAATGAAGAATGTTTAAAAATCGGGGGATTTTTCTCTTGTTAAGAGCTTCAGCTGCGTCAACGGTTAAAGTTTCGTAAAAATCATGTATGACAGAAACAATTCGTGCAGTGATAGTTTATAGTCTGGAATAACATAGGTTCTTTTTATATAATCAACGTAGGTATGATGGTAAGTGGCAGTAACATATAGTCGTAATGTGGGTGTCAATATTTTTAAGTAAACTAAGCTTAGTAGCGTGAATAACTAAGCAATAAAATTTTAAATTGATTAAGGGCCGAAAAACCGCGTCGAATGTCCCAACACATAGAAATCTGTTTAGCATTATGTCCAAGAAAATTAGTTTAAATATTTTATTACATCATAATTTTCGTATCTTCTAACCAAGAAACTCGAAATGGCGGGAAAACTGTGTTAAAGAGCTTATTAACTACGCAGTAACATAAATCACTATAATAAAAATATACTTGATATCAAAAGATCAAAGTTAAGTGTTAGATCGAAACGGAATTAATTATTTACAGTTCTGATAGACGTTTCACGTGTTCCGCTGTTTATTTCATAAAACGCCATTTTTAATTTGTATCTGTAGCCTGCCAGTTATCATTTCAGTGACTTGTTTATTTTTGTATTCCAATTTTGAGCCGATCCGTTATTCACGGAGTTTATAAAAGTATTTTTAATGCTGAATAAATAATACGTATAATATCGTATGCCAAAATTTTGATCTGGCGTCGTGTGGATCTGTTTCTATTTTTGTACCATGGTTTCTAAGGAAGAATATTTTATTTTTATTTCACAGAGTAGGTTACTTAGAGCACAGATAAAGAAAAGATATTAATACTGGAAAACTTTGTAACACTAAATTAAAATCATTATGATTTTTTTTACTAACTTACTAGAGAAGACCACCTATCATTGACGTGTTCCGTTGTTTGGAAGTTAGTTAGAAGCACTGCATAGAGACATCACTTAGCCGTCTGTTAGCTTGAGCGCGTAGGAATTACGACATTCTTGAGCAAATGTGTTACTTATTTTAAAATACCTAATTTTGTGTTGACATACTAAAATAATAATTCATGCAACACGCCCAAAATCCCAAGGAATAAGTTAACGTTAACGTAACGATTTAATCAGTTGAAAAATAAATATAATCAAAATAATTGACATCCGCCATATTTAAGTATTCGTCAGCATTGCCCAGCAACTAAATAACGAGTATTCGTTTTTGCGCAGCATTTTGAAATAGCAATTTTGTATCGTTCACTAAACGGCACAATTATTGTTTAAGCGCTACAAGAGCTATCGGTTGAAATGAGATATAATCGTACAAGTCTGCTCTGCGTAGCTTCTCTGGTACATTAGTGCATAATATCTTAATTATTAAAACAGCAAAATTCTAATCTTGTAAGCTACATTAAATTTGAAGCGTAGGATTTTTAAGAGTGTTATAACCACCACGCACCTAATCCCTCTCCTCTTTCAATTACAAGAAGTCGATAGATTTTTATGAACCGTAATTAATATTGGTCGATTAAATAATCAAACGACATAACTTTATTTTTAGGCTCAAAACCTTGAAGTCTCGTTTTGTATTAACCAGTTTTGGAACTGTTAACAGTAATTGGAATAAATTTATTATAATTATGGTCTCTTAATCAACATAACAAACGATATTTCGGCCTAAAGCCGCCGTCCGGGTCCGTTTAAGGAAAGAGTTTGACGTTTGGTTTGGCGCCAATTCTGGCCGAATTATACAAATTGCACTATTCAAGTTTACGACTTATTACATCGTAATTTAAATAACACGAACGGAATACAGTGCTAAGATAATATTGGTGTTGCGTGATGTGTTTGAAGATAATATGTACATGTAGGTATGTATGTACATTTTACATGTTGTGCTAGAAACCTATAAGCCGTAATGAACAAAGTAATATTAATTATGTTTAGTCAATTTTGTGACACAAACTCGCGGAGTTACGTATTGTCAATATATATAAAACTATCGACAAATCGATCGTACATTAATCATCGTTCATACATCGTTCGTACATTAATGATTGGCCATTATTTTGAAGCCATTAAAACCGGTATATTTCTCCATTATTTTATTCCCTTCCAGCTTTTCCCTTCCCGTATATCTCCTCACGATATAAATCACAATAGCTTTTTCGGTACAAACTAATTTTTTTTGGGTCAAACTTTACCTACCAGCACTTCGCAAAGTTAATTTATTTGTAGGCTCACCCTTTGCCGGCTAAATGAATTTCTCTACTTCATAACTTCGGGCTTTAATTAAAAGTTATTCGACTAAAATATCGTAATGAAGTCAGCGGGGAAACGGTTGATGAACAATTGCGATATTTTTTGTACAACAGATGGGGCGGGGTGGCGAGGAAACTCATCTCCGTCATATTTATTATTAATTTACACTTCAAGGATGTCTTGTTCATTATGGTGGGAAGATGCTGCACGGAAATTACTGTGATACTCATGGAATTTCGGCTCTCTTTTGGTTAATCTATAGGAATCTCAACCTTTTTGACGGCTACACTGAGGGATGACTAATTTACTGCGGGCCACTAATAATTACTAATTAATTACTCTCAGGACTTGCGTAATATATAGTTCCAAAAACATACTTCGCGGTCCATTTCAAATTCGTTAGCGGGCCACATTATGGTCCGCGGGCCTGAGGTTGAGCAATCTTGATCTATAGCATGTTTATACCCGGTGGTGTTTCGGTTGTAAGTTCGAAGAACTTAAATAGGATGCGCGGTCGAAGGATGGGCGGGCGCTAGTGGCAAAAATTTCATAAACGCTTCCGTGCCTTGGAGGTTGCGTAATGTCGTTGGATATCAATTATCAAGCCATGTCGTACACAGTTTTGTATTCCGATACCTCATTACGATAACAGATAATACAGATGCACATGCATACAATTTGGACAGCCCACCCTAACAGAGATAGAGATACTCGGTGTTCTTCTCTTGGCAATGGAAATAACGTAAAACAATCTATATTTAGAACCTTATTGGAAATCTTAGGCATTCTACACATGTTTCAAAAGTTGACCATCCGTCTTTACAATTATCATCTCAACATCACGGCCCACTATTGAGCACGGGTTTTGTTCTCTGAATGAGAAGGTTAAGGCCATAGTCAACCACGTTGGCCAAGTGCGGATTAGCTGACTTCACACATCTTTGAGTTTTGCAAACTCCCCGGCATGCAGGTTTCCTCACGATGTTTTCCTTCATCGTTATAGCGAGTGACATTTAAATGCTTAAAACGCACATAACCCTGAAATGTCAGAAGTGCGCGTCGTCGAAGTACGATTCGAACCCGGACTCCCCGAGTAGGAGGCCGAATTCTTAACCACTAAGCTATCACCGCTTTTTCCATGTACATATTATCTTTAAAGAATATCAACTTAAAATAAGGATGAGAAATAGACCTTATTGTAACATGATATGTCGCTTGTTATTTTTTTAAAATATCATCATAAATAGCCACCATTTTGTGTCCCAAATCTTGTGTTGAAGCAATAATACAGCCAATTTATGGTGAACGAACTTAACGAAAAAGATACTGTTGTATCAAAAATATATTTTAATGTATTCATAGTCAATAGAAAAGATATATAATAAAGATTGCGACAATAATTTATGAATACATTACGAAGTGCTGTAGCCCTGCTCGTGTCGATGTTCTGTGGTCGGCAAAGTTAGGCAATAACGGACACGAAGAAGTTTGATGGTGACCACAAGTGACAAATATTTCCTAAATTCTTACGTGCAGATCCTTATTCTTTCTTACTTCGCAGAGCACATGAAGCCGTCGAACCTGGTCTTTAAGCCTAATTATCGAAGGCTTTCGCAAGGCTTAATAGTCTTTAAGCCATTCACGAGTTCCTTCAAAACCCACATTGGGGCAGCGTAACTTGGTATGCTCTTCCTCAATTACAGGCTCAAAAATAAGTTAACATTACCTTCAGACACTTCGATCAAGAATTGACTAGATGTCGCCTTCCATAGAAATTTAACACAGAATAATGTTCGCATGAATATACCCTGATGCATGAATTACCAAAGGACAAAAAAAGTCTTAAAAACATTCTCCATGCAACCTTATTACACTTTTGTACTTAACTGGTTGTATTAATAATTAGTATACATATTACGGCATTGTGGGACGTGTTTACGTGTTGGCTGTGTGAAACGAACTGAACAAAACAACGGCCCACATTTCAAGTGCGCTGGTATATTTTGAGTTGTATTGTCGTTGAACCGACATCTTGTATTATCCATCGAAATTCAGATACCATTTTTGTTAATTCTAGTGATGTCTCAACTCATGCCCACACACAAATTATCGAGACTATATTACTAACTTAACAGATGTATCATAAGACGAAGGTTCCGCTACGAGAAGGCAAACACCAACCTTCGAAATGTACGAAAGCCACTAAAGTTTGCGCAACAACACTATACTTCAATGTAATTTCAACCTGAACTGACGACGATAAGGTCAATTTTACCTTGCAAGTGCTAGTGGTAAGTAAATCTGTTGCGACCTCTGTACAACCTGGCCTTCTTTATATTCTATCGGCAGTTTGTATGATAATTATTAGGTTTTTTAAAACTTAGTTGGCGCCGTCTAAGAAAACGTGGCCCGAATTTTATCTCAGATCACAATTTAATGTCGAGATTTTGAGGTTATTGCATGGCCGAGGATCAATAAATATATTTAGACAAGTTACAGGCAAAAGAAAATATTATACAGAGAATTATTGCGTTTAAAATTGAGAATTTTTGAGTCTCGAATTAAAATCTTACAAGTGAAATAAATTGCGTAAAGGATTCTAACGAATGTTTTGAATATATAAATTAACAAGTGTCTTTTCGTGGTTTTGCTCGTGTGGTATATTTATAAAAGTAGCCTATCTGTTATTCCAGACTATAATCTATCCCTGTGCTAAATTTCATCCAGATCGGTTCAGTAGTTTTTGCGTGAAAGAGTAACAAATATCCATCCCGAAAACTTCTAAACATAGTTTAAGTTTCACTACATTTGATATTCACAAGATACGGAAGCATATTTCGAAGTGCACATCAAGAACCGGTTCCTCCAAATGGGTGTGTTTACTCATTTTTTGTTCAGTAACCTTGGGGTACCGTAAATTCTATATTTACCAAACTCGCCTTTTTGTGTTGAAATGAAGTAAATATTTTTTACGACAAAATTTTTGGTGTATCGATGTATCGCATTACATTAGTTCAATAACTTCACTGTAGATGGCAGCATTATTTGGCTAACTTTTTAACTATATCTCCACTGAATTCTAGAAATATGAAAATCAGATATAACTCAAAAACGACTCGTCAGATGCCGCTAAATGGGACTTTATCACAGGCTTTAAATATTTTTTTACATTTAATGTATTGTCATCTGATTTTAAGTGCCTAACTACTAAGCATCCCTATGCCTCGAAGAGACCTATATGCCTCACGTCTGAGGAGGCCTGAAACTTACTACCCTGGTTTAGATTGGTAGAGAAGCCAATCCAAATGTCGGAAGGTTTTATGATATCCAAAGGCGAAAAAAAAGGTGACATGACTTCACGAATGCTATCTAACGATATCAATCGGCAATCAACGTGCCCACCGCAGCACGAAGCTCCAGAAATGTTCGCCACTAGCAGTCACAATCCAGTTTTAGACCGCTGTAGCCTACCTAAGCCGGTCACCTACAATGGACACTAGCCACTGGCTTGTTGTGCAAAGCAACTAAATAACACGTCTAGTGTATTGAGTAGTTGTTATAGTAGATACAGTACAACACTACACAGTTTCCAGGTACTACCACCGCTCGCATAGTGATGTGCTATTGTTTACACGCGCCGACAGCGGTCCGGGCATACACAGGTGCTTAGGCCGAGCGCTGGTGACAGTACATGATCACACAGTCATGCTCCACGCTAGTTTTTTCTAAAGGCATTTAAATTTAAGTAGAGACCTTGACAAGACGCTTTATTATTGCTATGTAGTATATATTTATTATTTAAAACTTTATGCATTATCCAAATACTAAAATGTAAAGTACAAATGCGGATTTAATGCTAGTTTCTGAGTTATTCTCAGCAGAATATGATATGGGCGCTGTTTTAGCGATTTCCCAGGTTATTCCCCAGCGATTCCTTGATTGAAGGTGGCCTGTATGCCTTTCTGATCACCCGCTGAGGCCATAAAAAATGTCGTCATTATTATATATTTTTAACCTTACTGGAAAAGAAAGAAAGAAAAAATGTTTATTCCATTAAGTACTTACTGTACTAGGTGACGTACAGTATTTATGTAGGGTATTGGTGAAGTGCATATCGTGAGATAGTGACAGTAGATACTAGGGAACTGGACCGCATTTAGCTATAGCTGTAGCAGAACCAAAGCACTGGTATTCTGTGCGGACCAATTTGGTGCGCAGTTCATCCAGTGTACCGTGAATAAAATTATTATATTATTAAAATCTATACTAAATCTACAAAACGAGCTACTATTAAATTAAAATAAGTAATAAATAAGGTTAAAGTACGTATAGTTGTCGAAAAAGTACATATTAAACGAAATAAATTCAGAAAAAATCTAACATGCTAGCTCCCCTTCCATAGTAACGCGAAAGTAGCACTGAAAGCATTTTCGAAATCACCTCCCAGCCTAGAAGCCTATAGCTTAAGCCGGTGTGCACCGAATACAAACAACAAGATGGCGGCTGTTGGATTCAATAAAATTATTATTGATCAGTTATGCGAAGCAACACTTGGTTTCGTAAGGCCGCAGTCACACCGACTTCGTAATGAGGATTAAGCCTATTTATACGACATTTACATTTAAATATGATTGCGCTCCTTCATACGAAGACAGTGTTGGCACGCTTTTGTCTATTGATATGAGACAATGGGCACTGGTTGCCATGCAGTGCTGGCTATGAAGTATGGACAGGGATTGAATGGCCATTATGTTATTAAAATGGAAAGCGAATGGAAATGAATTTAACTCTCTGGAAACATTATTTAGACCAAAAAATACACGCAACAAAATTTGTCTTTATTAAAACAAATGTAGGGAAAATCACTGATTTCGTTTATATACGCTAGGCGAATATAATCTTAGGAACTACCCTCGCTGGGTTTCGGAAGAATTAGTTACCTGAAAAAAATAGTTATTGTGACGTAACTGTAACAGTTAGACATGGTGTCACGGACTTATTTGTAGATATTGAGGTCCTCTATAAAACTGTAGTACATCACTTTGCTCTATTGTCATTAAGTACTGCAGCGTACGCGATATAAGGACTTTTAAACACTGGGTTACATTATTAAAGTTTTCCTACGGATCCCTATCATTTGTTTAAATATTTTCTACGCTATGTTCATCCAGACTAATGTAAGAGTCAAATGAAAACAGCTTTTTTTCGGTCCAGTAGCTTTGGAGCCTATTCTCCTCAAACAAACAATCATATCTTTACTCTATATAATATTAGTATAGATTTTTTTTATATTCAATAAGTTCGC
>DWJZ01003755.1:0-16461 GCA_018249125.1 Asbolis capucinus
ACGTGTATATTGCTATCTAAGATCAACAGGAAGCACGGAAACGCTCATGAAAATTTTATAGTTATAGTTTTAAAGGCATGAACGTCGCTTAATATTCTTTGTGATCTCATTTTCTGCTATGATAATATTTTTATTAATTTTTATTGACTGAAATCTTCTCATTCAGAGAAGAGACCCGTGCTCAATAGTGGGCAGTGATGGGTTGAAATCAATTGACTGAAAACAATAATTCATTTTCAATATGGCAGATGTTTAATTTCTTCCCAATTCAATCACTTTCAATATGTTTAATGATTATAAAATGTTATGAGAAAAATTAATAAGGAAAATAAAGAATGTCTATATAAAATTCATTATTTTTTAATAAATGTCGAAATTAAGAATACAAAAAATTCGTAGTTACTTTATTCCTACTTATGTTAAAAAATGCGAAAGCGTTTGTGGATTGATGGATGTTTATATGTTTGTTACTCCTTCAAACAAAAATTGCTGAACGGATCTAAATGAAATTTGGCGCAGAGATAGAATATTGTCTTGAACAACACAGGCGACTTTTTATTAACATACCACGCGGGGCAAGGCGCAGGCGGACCCAAGTAATATATATATCCAAAATAATGTGACCGAGTAATACATAGATCTCAAAAAATATTCCATAATGGAAACTACGATAAACACATTGTATGATTAGGTATACATTTAAGGGTTTTCTTAATAACTTTAACGGTCTATCTAACCCTAAAATATTAAACCTGAATAAATATTACCTACTGTTTAAATAAAACGTCACCCTGTTCCATACAAACGTCATCCGCTCGTTATTCTGCGGTTTTATCGTACATTAAATATTGTTTTCATACGACATTGTTCATAATTTCGCGAATATTGTCACGTAAATTTCAATATGAATAATAATTTATGTATCAATGAAAAATACTAGGAATCTTCTTTAAAACATTTGTTATTTTAATACGTAGCAACAAAATCGATTCGCGATAAGAATAAACTTTGACATCGGTTCAGACTTCGCACGCCAAATCAAATATGTTGCCGGCAAAGTGTATAATCTAATCATTTAATGTAATGCCTGGCTCATTTAGAAAATGTGTATGGGAGTCAATTTTAAAATAGTAACTATATTCGCGGAGCTTTGATGAAATAAAAAATTACTGAAGCGATAGAAAAGTTGTTAAGGGCAGAATTTTTAACCATATTCAAAATAAAACTGTCACCTTTTTCTCTGAAAAAAATGTTAAAAAAGTCCTCTTTCATACTTTCTTTAAACGTTTTAAGGACTTCTAGGATTTCTAGGCATTCTTTAGAATACCTGGATACCATACAATTGCAGTAACATACAATGCGTACAAAAATTTTGAACGATCTTTTCTTTCTGACGGTACTCGGCCGCAACGTGTTTAAGATCACGTAGGCCGTTCGTTGAACGGGGCTTTTACCAGGCCAAGAAGGTATGATTGCAGGAAACGGCCTGCGGAGCCTAAAAATATATTGCCTATTTTTTACTCATCTGTACTTTCAGGCCCAGGTCAAGGTCGAAGGGGAATTCCGAATTGCGATTTGATGAGATATCATTATTACAGTACTATTAAAAGCGAAAGGAATTTCCGTCGTGACTGTACAGTTCCAGCGCGTGTTCTGTTCGTGCATACATTAGGGTTGAGAAATTATACTGGTTTTGGTTTAACCTGCTTTGTTTTTGTGCATTTCCGTATGTGTATCTACTGTGGCTTTTGTGTGCTTAACTACTCGTACTTTGTTTTTGTCCATTTCCGTTTGTGCAGGTACTTTTTGTTGTTTTCTTTATATGTAGATTGAATTAGAAACGTAGTAAAAATTATGTAGATTAACTTGTTTACAATCCCACCTGCTGGTAAGTGGCGATGACGTCTAAGATGTTGGGTGCACTAACTTAGTAAACGCCTTTCGCTATTGTCTTGAAGGCCGTGGTTAGTTTGTTTTACGAGTACTTTTTTCCACAAGCATAGGTAGGTACTTTGTTTGCATTCGGACATTTCACACGGGATTGCCTGTTGTTTGTGAGTCGGGGTGTTTTTTTACACTGACGTATAGAAGCTGTTTGCCGAACGAGGTATGTCGACCGTACCCCAACGATACAGTTTCGTGTGACAAAAAATGTTTTGTTGAGCTCCCTTTGTCGTCGCTCGCTGCAAGTGTAATTCTAGTGCGGTTTTGTAACAGGCCGTATGTTTAGAAATATGAACGCCAGAAACTCTCCTCGTTTCGCTTCGGAAGACACAAAAAAGTCGTTATTGTGTCGTAACTGTAACAGTTACATGGTATCGCTGACGTATTTGTAGATATTGATGTCCTCTATAAAAAGTAGTACATCATCTAGATAAGTAGATAATCCTGAAAACTTTGAGTCGTGGGTTTTTGGGTCAAGGAATAGATTAATCGAGGTTTCGTTTTCGTAGAAAATCGCGGGGTTAAGATATCACGATGAGTTTGCGTTAATTTTTCATCGCCGTGACTACTACTACAAATTCCATCTGTATTATTTACCATACAAATTCTTCAAGATTATATTGTAATAAGTTTAGATCGAATTTGCACCGAGAATAGGTCGTTATGTCTCGGCATAAACTACGTATTGTGAGTATCCAATATATGCAATAATGTTTATTTAGGCTTAGCAACGTGTAGGTTACCGGCAAGTGTGTAAGTTACTGGTACATAAAATCCAAGGAATATATTCTTTGGTAGTAAAAGGTAGGTTACAAGTACAAAATATTGAGGCGGTACAATTTATCAGTTAGTACAATATGGTCTCCCCTATATTTTTAGTTAATTATATCAAATCGCTAATGAAATTTCTTCATCTTTCTCCCTTTTTTTCTATCCTCCTTCCTATTCTACATCTGTCAACGTCTTAAAGGATACTCCTTGTATTTCTAGGGATTGTCTGACAAATAAATACTTGTCTCGATCGAACCAGTGCTCCCTTGCTTCTCAGCTAGACTCACGACTACGACTAGCAACTGGACTATAGACTTGAAAAGTCTTTTGAAATCACTTTAGTTTTTCATGTAAAAAAAAATTGCAAATCTATTCTTAATAACCTCTAGTCTATTATCAAATTCTCAAAACTAAAAGAAGTTATAAAACGACATTTATAAACTTGCAATATTTAAAATATAAATATTTAGAATGCATTCTGTCTTAGCTAAAGCATAAAATTATGCTACGGCTGACTCAACTATAATACCCTGTGGCGTCATTAATTCCACGGATACTGAGTACAAAATAGACCCACATGTGGTTCAAAAGTTCTATCTCGCCTGGGAGTGGGGGAAAATAATACTTCCACTTTATATTGTGAAGGTTCTCACGGTTGAGCTATTGCCACTCAGTCGCGAACAGTGCACGACGCAGCTGACGAGATTACGAGAATTAAATTTAGATCGTTCGTTCTTTAATAAGTTTACATTCGATCAAGAATTTGTGAATTTCAATTTAATCGGTTATTCAATTTGTAATTGAGAACCTTGACCGAATTTTGAACGAAAAATTCGAACGCTCTTATCAGTGACGTCGTAATTTAATTACTTAAATCGTTCATTTTTTGAACTAAATTAAACCGAGAATTTGTGCGAGAAAATTAATTTACTTTTAAATTTCAAATTTGAGGACCGTGACCGAATTTTTGAACGAGTAATTCGAACGCTGTTATCAGTGACGTCACGGCGACGTTTTTAAGCGTTTTATTGTTATTGTTATCGTAAAGATTGTCAAGTGTTAACATGAATGGAGATTCCCCAGTGAAGACGGAATAGTGATACGTTTAGAACTTGTAAAAAACATTTAGTTGTCTCTGTAGTCATGTCGCTTCTGTGGATGAGCGCCCTTAATCTCGGATTAACTGTTGGAGCTACGTTTGCAGTTGTTAAAAGGTGAGATTATAATTTTTTTAATGATAAAACTCAATTATTATTAATGTAAATGCAACCGAAACATAGTATATATTCATAGTCGATTCTAGGAAGAGGGAGGTACATAAATAACTATGGAACAAATGCCCTACAATAATATGACTTACTAAACATTGGCAAGATAGTTATTATAACAATGAACTTAAAACGTGTACTATATAACTAACACTTACAAGGAAGATTGTAAACAATCCTTTACGATATTTTCCTATTACCTATTTTTAGTTGTAAAAGCGTTGGAATTGTGACTTTAAGTCGATTTAACTCATGTTGGTTAGATAATATAGCTACAGGTGTCTAGAAAGTTTCACGACAAACTTAACGGAAATATAGGCTTAGGGACAACTTGTCAGAGGTAGTGTTGTCCAAGTACTGTCAGTAATTTGTTCTACAATTGCGAAATATAAACAAATTAAAATTACTACAAAAATTGTGAGAATTAAAAAGAGGTCTATTTGGTATTAATTGTATTTAATTTTCTTGATATGAAATTTTCATTTAAATCAGTTATAAAATTCTTGATATGAATATTCAATGACCAAACATTTAGATAATGAAATGATCAAACTGTTAAACATAGTAGTGTTTGTCATTGTTTTGTATTTTACAGTGAAAATAATATGTGGTGTCATTAGGTTTAAACGATAAAGCAACGACACAAACGCTTAGCATGTGTCGTTAAGTCACGCAAAAGAGTCATTATCATTATTTGTTATAACCGCAGAGTCCCATCTATTTTATTAACGTGTTACATTGTGTACTTTTTCCGTGCTTTTTACTAAGTTCATGACTCCTAAGTATCTTCTGATAAAAAGTGAACGATACCGCAACGATTCGAATTCTGGGAAGTTGCCGAAGTGACTTACAACTATCATTAAATTTATTTTCTTCATTGCAACCCATAAATGTCACACTACTGGACTCGGCCACGGTGGCCAAGGAACTAGTTAAATCACGGCCAATAGATGGTGCTATTTCTTATTCACACGCAAACGCATGACCGCGCTACCCGACCTAAATCCAAGTCTTGCAATTTTCATCGAAATTGTTAGAGCCGTTTTTGACAACCCTGTTAACTTTAACAGTCGTTTGAATAAAAATGTTTACGAAAAAAATACACTTATTCTATGACTATTCCATTTTGTAAAGTTTATTTCTTTACTTTTAAATGACACATTAAAATGTATAGCTATGTTAAATACCAGTTACAGTTAACTGTAATAGATACAAAGAGGGTATTGTTGATAAAGTTCCATGTAATTAGTGCTAACTAGGTCGTGAGCTTGTAAAGAACATCGCTGTAGACCTGCTGCGTACCGTTGACTTGTTCACATCCAGGGTTGTCAAATACTTATAGCAAAACCTGTATATATTATTGATTGGAGAAAAAGACGTTGTTTTTATTACGAAAATTATATTTTGAACTGTGTGTTATGTGGATGTTTCACATTTGCAGTCCTGGCATTTGTAATAAGTGTGTATTAAATACAGACTAGTGTTTGTAAAGTTTTATAAATATATTTCTAATGCAGAATTTTAAACAATATTCGCATTCAAATTTTTTTTTAACATAATTGTATTTTAAACGTGAAAAATGTCATATATCTAATAATGTAAAGCTGACACTAATTACATAAGCAGATAAATATAAAATTGCTGAACGGTTAGCGTGAATTACCGCTATCAAAACGAAACTGCATTAGAGCGAAATTGCAATTAGAACGAATTTCGACGATGGTCGGATGTTAACGCTCTTGTTATTAATAATTAGATACATTCGTTTACTAACTTATGTGATATTTTACATAGTTACCTTGCAACATTGTGTTCTCTTAATACTTTTGCTAATAATGAATATTTTTGCATTATTTGCGCAAATGTCTGATAAGCAGACAAACCAAATGTATTTATTTCCTCAAGAATACCATGTGATCTATCGCGTCAATAGATTAAGTATTATCTTTCGTGGCTGCAATTATGGGTAAAATAAAATCAAGTAATTATTAGGAGTTAAAAGTAATGCAGAATTTAAACTATATCTAATTGAATGTAGTGGCAACCCTAGCAGCCGTGACTCTGAACAATGCACAGACTCAAATAGAAACAACAATACGAAACAGAAATATTCTCAATTCATCTCCGTCGGGTTGGTTTATAGGAGAAACAGGCAACACTTTATGACTGTAGGCAATCTATAAAATTAATGTTTAGCCAGTACTAAATACAAGCGAAATTTCCTTCGTCTACCACCTAGTACACTTCTAAGACCCTTTTTTATAAATCGATCTCGACCTAACAACTTAATCTCAAGACTCGATTTTGTCAAACCGATTTTCGCAAATATAATTCGAATTAAAAAGTCGAGTTTGCTTTGAGAAAATAGTAAATGATGTTAGTTTCAATTGTCGAAACTTTTTCTCTGTGTTTATTGTGTGTACAAAATAAAATAAAAAAATGTGCAAAATTTAGTAGCTAATGTCAGACAACGTGTATACTCTCCACAAGCATCGGTATAAAGTAAAAAAGTCATGAGTTTCTACTACAGTTAAAATATAATACGATATTCCTTCGAATGTACGTAGTGATATAAAGAAAACAGCCGTATCTCGCAATATGCCGTGAACTTGAATGACACGAGGGCGCGGCACGACGGTTACGAAGCAATAATGAAACTTGATAAGTGGACAATGTCAAGAACATCACTAGTGAGTAAATACGAGTGTTACGTCACTATTGATATTATGTTAATATATAATTTTGGTTTACTTATTACAAATTAAATGAAAGAGTAAGTATGTTTTATACAACGCAATTTTCTCACTGGTATGCATCACCCGACATAAATTATATTGTTATATGAAATTAGAGCAATCTCCAGATTTATTGAAGAATGAAGAGATTCATCTCTGGAGATTGCAATCTTAAAATAAAATCAAATTATCAATCCATATTAACATGTTTGATAAACATTAATGAGATTTAAGTGAAGAATTTTGACCAAACAAACTTTTAACAGCAAATTTAATCCACGAAGTATCAAGATCGTTTTAATTTGACATATATATTTATTTTGTTTTTTGAAGAATTCATTCTCTGATTTGAATTTTCATTAGAGATTGCGACGCAGTATAGCCGTCGGAAGTCATTCCCAAAGTACATATCTGCATAACTTATGAACCACATCAAAGTTATAAGGACGAAAATACTGATAATCCCTTTTTGCGTGACTGAAACACGCTGCCCTTTAGAGGATAGGTAAAAGTGTGTCAAAGGGAAAACAGTTTTTGGGAACAAATTTTGGACCCTTGTCAAATTCTAGGGCTCACTTAAAAACGCAATGGCCCAAAACTATTTATTTATTTAAAACTTTATGCAGGATTCAAAAATGTACAGATATAAAGGCGAGCTTAATGTTATACTATCTTGTCACTATCTAAGAATCGGCTACTATCTATTAATCATATCCCTAAGTGATAAGGATTGTCCACCCCTGCAATTTTTTTTTTAAATTTTTGGACACATTTTTAAAGTGACATTAAAAATACTTACAATCCTTAATTTTCGCCCTTCTATCACCAACCCCTATTTTTGAATAGTCATTTAAGTAATTTAATCATTACCTAGAAATATTTTTTAAGGGGAAAACGACGTTTGCCGGGTCAGCTAGTATAATATAAAATAATCTTTGAACTGATCTTTTTCTGTACATGAAAGATATTTCACAAATTTCACTTTACTGGGGGTAGTGATTCATTATAATGAGTTTTAGATTTTTTATAACTGGTAATTTGAGAATTATTTCAATTTTCGTTTGTGTATCGTCACGTCACGGCATCTGTCTGTCTGTTCGCCATGAACGCAGACTACAAAACGAATTTTCGTGCGGTTTTTATCAAGAGATAGATCGGCTCTCGGGAAAGGTTTTAGAGTATGGTTTGTCAAGGTTTTGTTTAAACTGTTTGGAATATGATGATAATTGGTGACAATAAGAATATTAAGCCATCCATAACGCACTACACGAGCGAAGCCGCGGGCGGACCCTAGTAGAAATAAAAAAAGATACTTCCTTTTAAACAATCCCATATAAGACATTTTCACTGAAATGAAGCAAGTGCAATTTTGAGTAGAATTTCACTTTACAGAAAAGAAACTGCCACAATATTTTATTAATATTGTATGTGCAGGTTTATTTTGTATTTCGGGTCAAATAATATTCAACTACGCAATATGTTTACACTCTGGCAACTCAATTTCCTAACCAAATCTGTTTCATAAACATTTCCTCCGCATACGGAGCGTCCAGAAATACATTTTTACACCGAGTATGTGTCTGATATTAGAATGATCAATTTTTTAAGAGTACTGAAGTCAATGTTTTTCGTAAACAAAATTTATGTACATACATTATACGGATTGTTGTGTTAAAGTAGGTAAATATTGCCTTTGCTCTCCACTGGAGCAGCGTGGCTAAGCTTGCTCTAGCCGCTTAAAAATTGTTTATTTTATAAATGACAAAATCCTAAAATACGTTCATTAAATGAATGTTCTGAATTGGACAGAAATCTTGGAAAGATGCTTTTTTTTTGGGGTAAACAGATAAACGTGCAGACACGAAAAAATCCTTCCATCCATTCTCACACATATTTTTAATATTAGTCCGAACTCACAGCTTGTCAAAGCTCAATCATGTACAATTAAAAAGATAAAATAATCAGTGCACCTTGTTGCCCTTAAAATCAGCCCCCATAGGCTGAAGTCTATTCAGAATACAGAGTAAATCCGCCAAATACACTTTTTGAGATTATGACGTACAAAAAGATAAAAATTATTCGTCCTAGTAATTTTATAAAATCGAATGTTTAACAGGATGGATGGATAGATGAATAGATGGATGCATGTTAGTCTGGAATAATACATAGACTACCCTAGTCTATGTATATAAAAAATAATGTTCGTTTGTGAGTTTGTTTGTCCTTTATAGACTCTGAAATGATTGAAGATACAGCACTGTCGTCCTTGTTCAGGTGCATTTGCAAAAGGTGTTGGTTCCAAAATGATGTCGATCAGATATATGTATGTATGGCAAAGCTTCTGGCAAAGGAACTCTTTAACGGTTAACAAGATACGTCTGAAATTGTGTACCTGCATAGAACTCCAATAGCCTATTCCATAGTTTACGTCAATCCACAGCGAAGCGTGACCGGGTACAGCTGGTATGGTGATAATGTTCAAATATCCAATTAACTTCCTCAGAGGGCCGTGCCGAAATTTCTCGAATCCAGTTGACGTTTCCCCGATATTTTTTGTGACAAACTAGCAGGAACCCAATAAAGTGTATGTCACTTAATCACGCCAACGGATCATGTTATTGGGGGATTAGAGTTCCGTACAACAATATAAACACTAAAATAATAATAATTTCGATTTTAATATATAATTTATCTTTCAACCATCCTTGCATCCATTCTTGTGATGAAGTGAGGTTAAACATAAAAAAGTGTATCACATACATACTCATACTTCTGCTCTAAAATTCCCTGAATCTCCAATAATATGAACAACACCAATAAAATACAAATATCACCAACACCACTAAGCGTAAGGCTTCTTGATACCTTACCATCTCTTTTTTGATTAACCACGTTCCTGAAATGAAATTATTTCGTCTTAGGAATCAACAGCTCACATAACAAAAACCAAAAGAGAGCAATAAAATATACATATGTATATAAAAAAACCTTGATAAATACAACGAAATGGACTGTATTAACAATATTTATTAACTGAATGAATAATATTTTTAGTGGTATTTCTTTGACAGTGAATTATCTGTTCACTGTTCTGGGGTGAGGGCCTGGAGATCTGTCATACAAGGCAACCTAGTACGGACTCCAGCCTCTCGCAAATTTACTTGTTCTCTTCGTAATTTTATTTTTGATGTACACCGAAATTTAAATATTGTGAAGAGGGAAATAAAGAACTATTATTATTATTATTATTTGACGTCTGCCTCGTCAGCTGTCAAACGAGCCAGTTTCTTGTAAACAGCCAGTTATTTTTACCTTCCTTAAATTAGCTTGACCTGTAAGTAATGTTTATCAGACAAAGCGCCGGCCGTGCGTATGTTAGTGATGTGTATGGGCGACAGTGACCACTTATATTACTTATGGCTCGTTGACTCGTTTGTCGGGTGTTTCCATAAAAAGAACGCTCTGTAAATACCGTCCCCGCAACCTAGATGGTATTGATCCTGCTTGCGAAGTGAGGGGTCTCGGGTTCAATGTTTAATTCTCGTTTTTTCCTGGGTTGTTTGAGTTATTCATTCCACGGTATATACACATGTAAAGTGTGTAGTGGTCTGTAAGAATTTGTTATAATCGCCATCAGTCGCCAAAGAACTCTTAGTGTTCCGGCTGGGAACTTAAGAGCCAGTTCGCCTCTTTTCTCCCTGTCCTGCTGTCATCCTCCTTCTCCGTCTTCTGTCACGCGTCCTGGAACGGTATGTTGTTGGTGTATGTGGTCAGGTAGGGTTGTTATTGATTCCGGTTGCTTCAGCAATATAGTTTCCCATCTTTCTTAGTCTTCCCCGCGCGTGCGGGTCTTCTACTTTCTTCCTGGAACGCAACGCGTTGTTGACAGTACCTGGTTAATGTCCATGGGCGGCAGTAATCACTTACCGTCAGATAGACCTTTTGGTCTTTTGCCTGTTTATAACAAAAAAAGAAGAGAGCTGAACGTATTTCCCTTTTAATTTCGCCCGGTTTCAGGAAAATTCGTAGAGGCATGCATACTTTTAATTATGCTCGCCTCGAAAATTAACACCTACGGCACCCGCGGATTAGTCCGTCACGCGCTTAGCCGGTTTTTTATAATTCACTTCATTAAAATCTCCCTAATGTACTTTTTGTGTTACGTTTCTTTGCTAAAGTGATTACCAGTCAGACTTGCAGATTAGTAACGGTCAATTGGATGTATAAAAAAGCTAATTAAGGTCATTGAATCTATTGATTTCTTTCATCTATTGTTTTGTCAAAAATTGTCCTCGTTTGTCTTGGGAAAAAAATCTCGAACTAGATTCCTTTAATTGAGCGATTAACGGAATTAGGCATTATAATTAAGTAGCCATTAACGACATACGTACCACACTTGATGTTAATCCAAGCTACTTTCAAAACCTCAGTGACTGGGTGAGATCGCACCCAAATCTGCTGAGCCGTGTTTGAGATTAGTGTTCATAAACACACTGACGATCAACCGATAACTATACAAAACGATACCCATTCATCTTTAATGAAACCCACTTGGCCACGTGTGATGGTGTATTTGATATTTTGCCGTACGAAGCCGGGGCGAATCGCTAGTGTATTACGAAATGCATAAAAGAGCATCTCGTCGTTATTATTTGTGGCCAAAACATTGTTTGAGCTTCTTCTGTAGAGTTTATTGAAAAGATTCTTTGGATGAACACAGATAACGAGACCCATAAATAGGTTGTCGTACTTACTGGATCTAGCCCTAAAAGGGCCTATATACAAGTTCAATAGCATACTTTATCATAAGCACAGTAGGTAGGAACTTCGCGAGGGATCAGTGACAGATGAACGTTTGTTCTCGGGTTTATTTTACCATTTGTGTTGTCCATCGACATCGGTACGAGTGTGTAGGCGGTTATTTTATCGTACCACTAGGGTACCCCCGCAGCTTTGCGCGCGTTGTATGTGGATAAAAAGAAGCCAATGTGTTTTCCCAGGCTATAATCTATCTCTGTGCCAAATATCATCCATTACGGTTCAGTAGTTTTAATGTGAAGGACATCTATCCATCCATCCTCACAAACTTTTGTATATCGTGTCTTCTCTCAGAACAGTATAGGGTTGCTTGAGGGTTATGTTGCCCAAATGTGGGCTAACTCTGTCTGTGGAAACATGAGGTAATCAGGCAGACCGAAGTTATTTTTCCTACTACAAGTTTTTCCCCGCGCCAAGTATGAATAGGCATACAGAATAATTTTATCTGCATTCTCAACAGTGACGTTACAGTTGGACCGAGATATTTTAATATATTATTTCAATTAGTATGTATTACTTAATACCTTCGCCTATAAGTCAATTGGTTCGAATGTTATTAATGCTTCAATTTGTTTACCTTACGAAAATTGTCATAAAATGTGAAATAAGAAAAAAAAATGATTGGTCAATAAATATGATTCTTTTAAGTGGCGCCCTTGTCGCCTTCGTCATCGCATTAATGTTTACTTAAATCACTCGTTAGTGAAGATTTTGTAAACTGATTCTGTATACAAATGTAGATACAGTGTACAGATTTAGTATACACTGGACTATGTGAGGTTTATCGAAACACTCTGAAGAGATGCTATGTATGATTCTATCTAGAATTTGCTGAAACTAAAGCTTTCCAAACACAAAATCGTCTCAACAAATTAAGTTTACACTTGATGTTCTGTTCGATCGAGTTAGAACTGGAATAATAGCATCGGAGGGTTTACGAAGATTCAACCGTTGAATGCTAAGACTATAACAATGTTTAGAAACCTATCAGCTCGGTACTTTAAAGTTGTACTATTTGTTGTGAACGTTGTTTAACTACCCGCTACAAAGTCTTTACGAAGTCTTTTAAAAGAATGAAGGCTGCTTTAACCTGAAACTCGAATTATTAATTTCATGTAGGTAGTTTCAAGTTATAATTTTTAAAGTTATACTTTAGGCATGTGTTGCAACAATGATGAGAGTGAAATTTTAAGATGCGCGGGCATGCGTCACACAAAATTAACAGGTTGAAGTTGTCCACTAGACCTCTCATTTAGTGTCGAAATAATACTATCAACAAAATAGAACCTCTATAAGTCGTCAATATATATATATATCAATACCAAATTACATGTTTTTACATACATCGGATAAAAATATCGAATTTATAAAGCTATTCAAGTTGTGTTATAGAGATTGAACTCATAAATGGGAGAGCCTTGAAGGACGAGTAAATACGCACACACACACACACAAACACACACACACGTACCGAGAGAGACGAACAAAAGCACACGCACGTAAACATCAATATATCGTATAAGCACACGCGTGCACACACCAATACACAGAGAGAGAGACACGTGCGTGTTTACAGATTGAAAGTCTTAGACGTAGGTAGCCTAGACAAGAAATTGTAATATTTCAGTTTAATACCTACACCATTTACATAACAATACTCGGTGCAAATTCAATCTGGAATTTGATCATACAAAATTGACAAGTACGAGTATGTATCGAAAAAAATCCAGATCAACGTAGTGTCACATATTAATATAACCAGGTCATTTTATTCGTTAGTTGCTCATGTAACAGTGAAATATTACTTAGTCTAGTACAAATAACTATAGATATTAGTTTTGGTCCCCGCGGTATAAAATACGCAATAACTCTCCCGCATCCTTGGGCTTTCATTGAAATCGCTTGCTCTGGGATTTTCTTTTAAAAAGAACTGACATTTTCGCGAAAGAATTGATGGAAATTGTATAACCTACTTACAACCTCAACGTTATTGAAGTGTACTTTTTTAAGGTGCATGTAATTCACATAACACAAACAGTACGTTTTCTACACGGAATAGACACTGTTTTCCAACCAAGAACAAACATTTATCTGTCAATTAGTCTTAAATGATGCTCCTGTTAGGTAATGATAAACAGCTGCGTTGTCAGAAGAATATGTTCAGCCAATTGCATCCTGACCAAGTTTGTACAAGAGCTTGACCATTTTACACAAATGAATCACAGAATTATAAATGAACTATTTATTAAATAGGTTCCGCCCGCGCCTTCTCCCGCGTACTATGTTGATCAAAAGTAACCGTTATTCCAGACTACTATCTATTTCTGTGCCAAATTTCATTCAGATCTGTTCAGTAATTTTCGCATGAACGAGGAACAAACAGCTATGCTCACAAACTTTCGCATTTATAAAATTTGTACGATAGGATAGGATTATTATTTATAGAGTTATTATATTGTTAATGAACTACACGAAGTTTTTCGTGAACCACTCTTCATTATATAGGTAATATTATGCCTATATATGTAATTTAGGGTCAGTTCTTGCGTTAGACCCTTTCATGCGAAGTTCGTTGCAGAATTTTTTCCCCTCATTGATTTCAGCTGAAAAGGTCGTAAAATCGGTTTCGAGGTACAAAATATAAATCTATTGGCGGATTAAGCGCACATCGGGAAACTCAGTCCCGCCGCGGCCGTCGCGAGCGGCGGGTCCCGCGGTCCGCCGTACTGGGAAAGTTCACGTGAGCTGTTCCGTTCTTCTGTGCGCCTGGTACCTTGCGTTTCATATTTTGTACTGTGATTTATGTATTAGGATAGACGAAATTATACATAGATTACGTGCCGAAAAATATTATTATGGTTATTATTTTTATTGAAAACTTCGAAATATTTTCTACTTTTCCCCCCAAACTTAGAAATGTGGACTCGCACCCCCCTTTGCTACAACTCCTATAGAAAATATTACCAAGGTTTTCTATTACGGATTTCAGCATTTAGAAGTTACTGTAATTATTTTCCTGATTTTTTTATCGATACAAATATTACAAGATATCTAAAATGCTTGGTTTTCATTGATTTGTTATAAAAACAGATTTTTTCCCTGAACAATTTTACTTTTCCTATTACCTGAAGATTAGGGTCCATTTCATATGTTGTTGTCGAAGATACAATGAAGGTATTCTTCATAATATTTATTATATCTACAGCTCTATCATAGTTGTTTCTGTCAGAAACAATTATTCGAATCTTTGGCAAATATTTTGAAGCAACAATATATTGCTCCGAAGCAATAGACAATCATAATATATTAATATAGTAGACAATTCTTTAAATTGACATATTTTTTATTTTTGTCCTCCGTGCACAATACATCATTAAATCGTTTACGATACATATTAGTGAAAATGCATTAAAATTGGATCAGCCGTTTCTCATACATATATCACAGACAAACAAACAAAAATTGTAAAAACTTAAAATCCCACTAATAATATCTCTCAAATATCTTCTATGTACCGACAGCAATCAGTTACAGATTCATATGTACGTGTGTTTGTATATTAATAAAGTCGTGAAAGGTTTTGTTTTCCTTATAACTTATTACATCAGCTCGAAACCTGTAACTGGGTAAAATTATTTTTGAATATAAACCTAATCTAATTTAATCTTAATGATTTATTTTTGCAAATCAAATGAAAGATATAAAAGCTTTATCTAAAATAGACTTTGTTTTCTAATAACATCCGACCCAACCTAGTGCATTTTTTTTCGGTTTTTTGTTTTAATAGAAAAAGATTATTCCTTTTTCCCATTCTTGCCAACATGTAATGTGTACTTTAGTGAAAATAACCTCATATATGTAAGTTGGTGAAAATCCTATAAAAGATTTTTATGGTTTGTTTACATTTATTCCGTATTAAAATTGCACCAAATATAGGGAATAATAAAATAGCAAAATGCCCGCTAAAATATACGTTCAGTTCGTTTAACAATATAATGTGGAGCTCGCGGACTGAACACACAGATAAACAGATAACCTATTCAGCTCTTTGTGAACGCACCTGGATCAATATTTATACGTCATTACTCTGTACAAATGTTTTGACTTCATCCTGAACGTAAATGTCACTTCATGTTAGCCTCTTTTGTGGCCCCTTATATTTTTACATTTACAAAGACAAAGATTTCAATTCGACTATATTTTTGGAGACTCATAGATTTTTACTGTATGGACCGATTATGATTGGTGGAGTGTGTAGTGGTCAAACCAAGTGTTTTTATGCCCGAAGGCCTCCGACATGGCTAAACGATTGCTATCTAACGACAACAACCGGAATCAACGGTGTAACGTGCCCTCCGAAGCACGGAATCGCTTGTGAATTTTTGCTACTAACAGTAACCCAGCGCCCTGCCCATCGCGCTCGCTGTTCGCTTTTTCGATCGCTTACAACTTACTGGGCTATGAATGTTTCGAGCAGAGACTATAGTTCAGTAATGGGCTATTGGAAGAAGTTGGAACCAATACTGTGCTATCAGATGGTTTAAGGCCCCCAAAGTCCTACTAATTTTATAAATGTGAAAGATTGTGAAGATGTTTGGGTGTTTGTCTTTCCTTCATGCGATAATCGTTGAAGGGATTAAGATGAAACTTGGCGTACAGATAGATCATATCTAGGAAATGAACATAGGACAAATTTTATGACGTTTGTAGGTTCCGCTGGGAACACATAGACATTTTTTTTATCAACACAACGCGGGCAGAAATTACTGTACAATAGTGTACTGGGGAAAATGTAATCTGAGCAAATTACATTTGCTCTATTGCTCAATTAATGTACAATTCCTGCAACCTTGACATCGCAGTCAGTTCCCGTTCATAATAGGGGCTTGAGGAAATGCTACTAAGGCCCACAGTCCGCCCACTAC